>BPLR01014215.1:0-48293 GCA_021605095.1 Caerostris extrusa
GCAGCCTCTAAGTTTGTGAATATTATTTGTTTTTACTGCTTTAAGTATTTTAATACGTGGGAAGAAACATTTTATGTTTAAAACTGTTAATCCCGATTCGCTTGACTGTCTATATTCATTGCACTTGCAATGAAAGACGATTGAATTCAATGGGATGCAACATTTTCAATAATATTTGCGAAATAAAATTTTCTCGGAAGTAATTCTGAACGATATGACGACAGTTGGAAGCCTTCAGTCTCGTCGTCCTTTAACAAACTTTAATGTTGGGCAATTTCCGATTAATCACAAAACGTGAATGGGAATATTTTTATTAAAATTCGGAATAAATACAATATTTCTATTCTTACTTGGAAAAGTTAATTCACGAAATCTGTTGTGAAAAAGAGGGTTTAATGAGGCTAATTAAATGCACTGGGTAGATAACGGTTAAACTGTCTTTTAAAAATCAGTTTCATTATTAGATTTTATGTTTTATCTAATATTACTAACGTATGTTCATGCATATTAGATAAACTAGAGAGAATTCGTTCATTGATTATCGCAGTGAACATACCATTGGCAAAAATTGAACCAAATTTAGAATAATATATCGGATAATAAATAGTTTAACCAGTTATATTCCTAATATTGTTACAACCGTACTACCGCTTTTATTACTAACGATTTATAACGATTTCACTTAATAAATGCTTATCAACGTGTCTAGGAAGATGTATTTTTAAATTGCTAAAATAAGGATCACACACGAAATGCCTTGTATATTAAATTATCTTTTGCAACAATGCGATTTAATGTGAATGACAATTTGGCAATTAAATATAAGTCTTCCATTGCTTCGAAGCTACGAGAAGACTACGAGATTACATATATCTTGCTTTTAATTCCCAACACTCCGCTAACTGAACATCATCATTCAGTTACTTTTATGATCTTAGTTTTCAAAATAAACGATTACCAGTTTAACCAACTAAAAATTTAATTTTAAATTCATAAACAACGTTATGATTGGTTTTGGTTTGTCGCTCTACAGTCAGCTTGGGCACATGAGGGCTAAGCAGACAGGGACCTACAGTTTAAAGTGGATTCCTAACCCCTACAATCATCCATGGCACCACTGGGACTCGAACTGAAACCTGGGGTACCGAGTTCTAGAGCGTTAGCCACTCGACAATCAGGCGCACGTTAAATGTGAATCAGACGTTAGTAATGATGCTGACTACTAATTAAGATGCTATTCAGATAGATATTTTATGAGTTTCGCTGGAATTCAATCACTACCTAAAGCTGCTTTTTACGAAAAAGCGCTTTTACTCCGTGGCAGAAGAATAACTGTTCTATGTAACTTGTTTGACAGAAAGCAAATTGAATAACTTCATTAATAATGTCCTGCTTGAAATGCGATGCAAATAAATTAGACTGGATATCTGGATCTCTAAAACAACTATTGCCAGCTTTAAAATGATCACATTGCTACCAAAAAGAAGACCTTCTATTGTGTATAACTTAAATTATTATGCATCGTACCATTATATCCTGTAGTGTAAGAAATTGTGTTTAAGTACTGAATCTGTAATTCTGATATTAAACTTTTAAGCTGGAGAGGATTTTTTTTTCCGTAATTAAAAGGGAAATTTTCTTTTTATTTCCCATAGCAAAATTCTGCATTGCAGTTCCGCCATGGAAGGTTTCGACAAAGTTATAAATAACAAAATAATTTAAAAATATCATACTCGAATGGCAATATAGCAGCAATTTGATGTTATTATTTTTTGAATATGTATTTGAACAGACAAGTTATATACATTTGTATTGGTCTGAAGGTTCATGAAATGTAACATCGAGGCTTAATGCCTGCGCTCTATAAGGTAAGAATTACATATAAGCGAGGAAGAAGTAAGAGTTACATTGAGAGGGGAACATTCGTGTTGAGAATATAACTGTTTTCACAGGATGCAATACATGAGCGCTTTGGAAATGTAAATAGAGATAGAGAACTTAACATTAAAATGTCACAGAATAATACATGGATTTGAAACTTCAAGAAAACAGGCGTCAGGCCATTTTTAGTGTCTAAGTACCTTTTAGCAGAATATATATATTCATGAATAACAATAGTACCTTTTTTGGACAGAAAGTGTATGAAACACATCTCAATTTCCTTATAAGATTGGGACAGACGGGTAATCGAACTTAAGAAAAGACAGTTTTTACTGCAATGAGTAAACATGTCTGTCTTTTTATTTTGACTGCTATGTCTATTCTGTAAATTGTTTAGCCATATAAATGCAGGATCTTCATTTTTAAGTGAAAGTTCCTGTATGGAAAAAAAATGTAAATTATTGTGGAAAATCTGATTATCGATCGCTGTTTAACACTGTCGGCCATTTAAAAAGAATACTAGGGCAGGAATACAGTAAAAGCGGCTTTAACCGTACTAAAAAAAATAATGGCACTTAACATTCCGTAATAAATTTAAAAGGGATGAGTTCAAATTATGTATTCTGATATAAACATTGAAATATATTTTGGTTACATGCTTATTTACATGCTTAAAATATAATTCCGTGGGTTTTTTTTTTTTTTTAATATGATCTTTAAATACTTCTGTGATTTTGGTTTTGTAACATATTCCGAGTCACAATAAGCGGACAGATGTGTTTTGACAGAGTAATAATTAAAATTTAGTGGGTGGTTACAGAAGTCAAACTTTTATGAAAGCAGAGTGATGAAAGGAGTTTTAAAATTTAAATTTGCAGGACGCAAGTTTAAATTTTAAAAATTGATTTTCTTTTACTGAATTTATTTCTTTGGTGCATTCCTAGTCCGTGGCTTTTCTCATAATTAATCAGAAGTTAAGGACAAAGCAAAAATTTAATTAGAAAAAAATATGGAAAAGGAAATACCAGGAGTGCAAATACAAAACCCTCAATTGAAGCACATATCAGCTATCAACCACAAACCAAAATCCATGTTGCATAATAATTTACTCCACTTTCTCCAAAAATTTTATTCTATTGCCACTTTCAAAAAGGGTATCTTCTTTGAAAAAATTAACATATAGCATTATATAAATCGCATTATTTCCGGTTCAGTCTGGTTCACAGATCGTTGAGTATCTAAAGAGATTGGGGCCAAAATTCTACACAGGAATCTGTATCGAAAGCTCTCCAGATTCTGTGGAAGAGATGGACATGATAAATCTGTGAACATATATAGACTTTCCATTGGGCTTGAGTAGCAGGATTATGGAAATCATCAGACACCATCTCTCCAAGGGTGCTTTGAAAATTGCTGCACTATAATGAGGTTGAACTGAAGTTTGGCCTCTTAAAAAAAAAAGGGCGCCTTGTGTAAAAGTGGCATGGCGCATGGAGAAGAAAATCAATTCAAATTAACGCATTTTCAGCAGACGTTTGCAGCGAATAAATTAATCCTAAATCAAAATCCTCAGTGTGATGAAGCCTCGAATTCAAAATACCCTGCCAACGCTCCCCTGCCTGTTGCCGAACCATGGTTTTTGCCTGGGATTCAACAGACGTTTGGTCAAAGAAATGCAATGGTGAATCAAATATCTTATCCTAGTGAATCTTCACAAACGGAGGGCCTGAATGGTCGAGTGGCTAGCGCTCTACCTGGCGCTCGGTACCACAAGTTTCAGGTTCGAGTCGGCGGTGCCATGGATGTTTGTAGCGGTTCGGAACCACTTTAAACCGTAGGTCCCGGTCCTAATAGGATCGTAGAGCGTTGCGGGGGCAGTGTTACTCCGCGTCCGTATCTTCGAGTTACACGCGCCCCTGGGTAATGCAAAGTGAGTAACGTCTGTGCGCGCTTGCCTTAAGGCATGTACAAGACGTCCATGTCTGTTTGCCAGCTGCATTTGAAAAAAAAAATCTTCACAAACGGAATGTTCTGGAGTGCCGTTCCATTTTGCATCCGATTTCAATGAAACCGACAACGCATCAACGAATCAGATATCGCAACATTATGGAACATCTTTAGCAATAGGGATTTTGGCAAATCAAAATGTGCAATACAATCCGATGGACAGGATTCCTTCAGCTGGTACAATCCATTCCAGTATAAGCCCAGAAGCATTTCTACCGAAAGATGATCTTGAACCTCAAAATCGCTCTCGTAGTGTTGCGAAACCATATGTCTGCAATTTTTGTGGCAAATCATTTTCTAGCCGTGACAGCCTGACCGATCACATCCACACCCATACGGGTGAAAAGCCTCACGCATGCAGGGTATGCAATAGGTGCTTTGCTGCCAGATCTAACCTGTGCGATCACATGCGCATCCATAATGGCAGACCATATAAATGTACAGAGTGCAGTGAATGCTTTGTTACCCGTTTCAAACTGCAAGAACACTTCCGAATCATTCATGATGGCCAAAAATCATACAAATGTAAGGAATGTAGTGAATGCTTTGGTAGCCGTTACAGACTGCAAGAACGCATCTACAGCATGCGCATTGCCGAGGAACCCTCTAAATGTACTGAATGTAGCAGAGGCTTTGCTTACCCTTCCCGTCTGGGCAGCCATATCCGCATCGTCCACAATCACGATTGACATTCTAAATGTGTGTGGAATGTAGTAAATGCCTTGCTGTCCGTTCCTCCCTCAAACGTTACATGCTTCTACATATTGAAGTGTGATTTTTTTTTTTTGGGGGGGTTGAGTTCGCCTCTGAGGGCTTGTTTGCAGCCAAGGAAATTGTTATATTCTTGGAAAGATTCAATAATTTTGAAACACTTGGCATCAAATAAGTGTTTTCTGTAGTTCTATACGCTGTTAATAATTAGTTAGTTTTTAATTTAGTGCGCTGTTATTTTATTTAAAGTTTTATGTATTTCTAATATTTTTTACTTGTAAAATTCGTTGATAACAATACGCGTTTTTTAAAAAAGAATTTTTAATTTTTTAGTATATCATTTTTAAATAAATGCTTGGAATGCAATTTTAAATATTAGCTTCTACTCATGATAATTTTAGTATTGAATAAAATATTTTCTCTAATGTCTATTTAATGTTCTTAATTTTGTAATGCATTTAGTTCTTAATTGCTTTATATGTATCCAACTGAAAACCATCGCATGTAATTGCAGATGATGTGTAGTAAACGAATTTTTTCTGATCATGTTTATATTTATAAAAATTTGATTTATTGTATTTTCTTGATTCACTAATAAATGGGTATTAAACATCTCTTTGTTGACTTTCTGATTAACGTTTGACATCTGTAGCATTTCAATCAACTGACTGCTGATTTCAGTCTTGTTTCGATAATTAAATCAGGATACTGGGTCTACCTTTCCCGATCCAAAAATTATAATTGAGGTTCGGTCTGTCGCTCTAGGGTCATTTTATGCACAACTTGGGTTACTTAGAAGGGACCTATAGTGTAATGTGGATTCCGAACTACTAACAAACATCCATGCAATCGCAGGATTCGAACCTGAATCCTATGGTACCAAACGTCAGAACACTAGCCAAATGTCCTCCAGGCCACAATTAATGAGTGCATATCTTTATTCATTAAAAAAAGAAAATGTGGTGTTTTTAATCTTACAAATGCGATGCATACTCTAGTTGTTTTTTTTCCTATATTAAGATATTTAGTAATTTAGAAGAATATGTTGATTCTGTTAAGGATTGTTTTTATCTCTATAACTATTAATATCTATTTGAACGGGGGTGCATTCTGTTTCAGACGAAAGTCTGTAAATTCCATTGAAATGTAACGTTTTCCAATTTGTCTTTAGAACAAGTTTCCGTGAGGTAATTTTATGAATAATCTGACGACAGTTATATACATTCAATCTTGTAAACGTTTGACGATCTTTATTGTTGGCCCATTTCAGTTTAATCCTAAAACATCAATGCAAATATTTTATTATGGGACAAAAATGTCATTTTATCTTGAGTGGCTGAAGTTATCAAGACTTGAATGTCAAATATTATAGTTATTTTTTTTCAATCTTCTAATTCCTTCGTGAAATCTGGACTTTGCGATCGCCATGAAAATAAGATGCAGCCATTGGGCTAATTAAATACATTGGAAAAATATTGGTGAAGGTTAACTTTTAAAATATTATCTTCATTACTTAATATTTTTTTTTTTTACTTCCGAGAATGTTATCGACACTAGACTTGAGAATAATTTCACTGATAACCACACTGCGCATGCCCATTAACATAAACTGAACCAAGTTTTAATCTAATGTAGTATTCGGATTGATATCGGTTACTGGAATCCATATTTCAGCCGAAGAAAGGTTAAACTTGCATTGTTAATGCTATGTCGCCTAGTATACGGTGCAGTTTTTCTATTCTAAGTTGAATTAATGAGTTTTTATCGACTACTCCCGAAAGATGTATGGTCTAAATTGTTAAAATAAAATAATGGAAAGATGAAATGCATCGCCTTTTCTATTGTCTTTAACAGCATTTTCATTTTATAAGAGGCATCATTCGGCAATCCAAGCCATAATTCCAATTGCTACAGAAAACAGGAGTTCTTGAACATTTTAGGCATACCAAGTAACCAAACCGAATTATTATTTTATGTTTATTCAAAATGATTCCGACATTGATTTCCTATCTTGAAAAAAACACATCGCTTTCTCTTAAAATCAAATCATTGTTTGAGATAAGTACACTCTTGGATTGCTTTGCGGGTTTCCAACTTTAAAAAAAATGTATTTTAATGTAGCGAAATATTTAAGCAATAATTAGCGAAAAGCATGACAGCTGTTTATAGGAAACTTTTTGTTCACACTTTAATAAATTTATTTTTATGTGAATTGCTTTACTCAAGATTTGACTAAAATAGCATAGTATGTATAGCATAGTATAGCTTAGTGTGTAATACCCTTTCAAGTTCGGATTTAACTTTATGTATTTTCATTTTAAGCTAAAATTAGTGGATTCGTCGCTTTTTATTGGGCTTATTTAAAGTAAGTCCTTCAATACGAATATTCAATTAATACAATATGAAATAATTAGGTAATTCAAAAATGGATTTGCCTATAATAATATTTTTGTGAGAAAAGACATTTCTTATCAAATAGTTGCAATTAAAACTTTAAAACAAAGCTTGTGGGTACATTTGTTTGAGTAACATATCTTAATTGTTTGTAAAACTATATTGCAATTTCTGGCTTCGAAGCTTCAACCCATGGGTCTTTTTTAATTCCTTTGTACTGGTCATAGAAAAAAATTGAAATTGGATTAAAAAACATTGAAATTGCAAAAAAAGCACTCGTAAAAACGCATCCAAATCCCAGCATCGAATTAAGGGTCGAAAAAGGAGAATGAGGGAGAATCCCCAAATTTAAGAGTAGCCTGCAACTTTCATATATATTAGTTTTGAAAGCTCTAGATTAAAAACTTGAATATTGAAAATGCATCCGAATCTTATTATTAAATTAATCGAATTAAATGTTCGAATATAGGAGGAAAGGGAGAATCTCCAAATTTAAAAGTAGCCGGAGGCCTATGTACGTACTAAATATGAAAGCTGCATGCTGAAAATTCTGAATCTGTACAAAAGCTAACAATTGAGCAAACAGATTTTCAAATCTGAATACAATATTATTAAGTAAAAACATTGCTGTTCTTGTTGAAACGTAATATTACAATAAGCTTGAGTGACAAATGAATTTTTTTTATTTAGATTTCAATAGTATAGCATGTATAATATAGTATATTATCGCAAGTTTTTTGCTTTTATAATTTTTAAACTACAATTTTTTTATTTTGAATTTTCATTTTTTTATTTGTAGTTTATTTTATTTATACTTTTTTATTTTTTCAAGAGCTAAACTTTGTATTTTCAATCCAAATTTGAAGTATAACATTTTTTTTTGTTCGAAAAAGGTAAATTTAATGCAATTTATGCTAGAAATTATTAATTAAAAAAAGCTTTATTTTGTAATAAATATGTTTTTCCGCATGTCTCTTTGCATATATGATTACAATGGACAAAAAAAAAATAATCCTTACTTGTAAGAACAGGATACTAATATACAAGTAACAGATTCATCTATTGCACTGACCCCTGTTGACCATGCACTCCACATTTTCTCATAATAACCGATCTTTGCGTTTTCTATAATTAATCGCTGACTTTAGCATTAATGTTTATGTACTGTCTCCGTGTTTTTATTTTCAAGCTCTGTAATATACAGAATTATTCAAAATATAGGAGCACACTTTTTTATTAGGTACATTTTTATTTACATTGAACGGAGCAATGGTGGACCACGCCCATGGATAGAGGGAAGTTCAAAAAATATTTTATCCATTCAACGTGAACATCATTTGACATGCGACAAACGTGCTTAAATATTTTCTGATTTTTTTTTTTTTTAATATGGTATACCTCCGTTCCGAACAACTTAAATCTACCATCTCAACGGTCTTACGTCGAATGTACAGAGCCCTTTGTTAGTAATTATAATTTAAGCTCCGAAAATGACTAGAGAGACAAAAACCAAACCACGAATTATATTTTTTTACCAATTTCAGAAAGCATACCTTCTTTAAATTTGCCATCTGCGTTAGGAAAAAAAATGCCTTCTTTAAATAAAATTAATATATAGGATTATTTAACTCTCGTTATTCCCGGCACAGTCCGGTTCATCTGGTCTTGCATTAGGTTGAATTTCTTAATAGATCTGGATCAATACATTACATACGAAGCTGCATCGAAATCTCTCCAGTTTCTATGGCAAGGAAGGACATGATATGTCTGTGAACGTATATAGATTTTCTGGTGGACATTAGGAGGAACATTATAAGAATCTCAAGTCACCATCTCTCGAAGTGTGCGTTGAAAATTGTTGCCCTATAATGAGATTGCACTAAAGTTTGGCGCCTTAAAAAGGGTATCTTTGGTAAAATTGACTCTCAACACATCTTCCTTTGTAGCAAACGACATCAGGTGAAAGTGCAACAAAAATTGAAAGTAACGATATTTTCGTGCAATTAATAAAAAAGTAAAGTTCAGAATTTTGATATTAACATACATTTATTTCTCCTGGAAGAGAAAGTCATGTCTTAATTATAGAAGATGCCTTGCATTAAGTAGACTTTCATTTAGCACTAGTGCGACACGATAGTTCTTGTAAGACAGTTTATTTAACAAATACAATTTAATTTCTGGGCTGTTACTTGATGATGCTTTAACTTGTGAAGTTTCATTTGACGTCAAGGATTAAAAACGTATAGTATATAAAGGGTACTGAGAAAAATAAATTTTGCTCAACATTATTGTTAATTAAGGTGTAAATAAATTTTATTGATATTTTTAAATCGATATTTTAACGTTCATAATTGCATTTTAGTGAGTTAAAATTTTTAGATACTTTTATTGCGAAATATGGAAAACAGGAATTGTGAGTTCTGCAAAGCTTATGTTACAAATTTTGAAGTACATTATTGCAGGAGTTTCGGGAACCAACAGCGTCAAAGTTCCGCAACCCTTCCTCGATCTAGTTCTGGTGACGGGGCTCAAGATATTGATTTAACAGCACAGCAGACTCGTTATGAAGAATGGAACCCAACAATGAATCAAACACATTCTTCACGGCAATATGGCATTCTTCCGAACATGCATCAAAGAACTGACCGTGAAGAGACTGCAGCTGCTGAAGTACCTTCTCCGTGTAGAATTGAGAAACAGAAGCCATATAATCCTGCAACTTCGGATTTTCAGTTTACTGACTGGACTCATGATCAAGGAAATCAATCAAAATCAACACACTTGCAACAACAAACTGAAACAGATAGTGTAATCATGAATCAAAATCCACAGTTTTGTGAATCCTGGAATCCAAAATTCCCCGCCAACGTTTCCTTGCCTGTTGCTGAAGCCTGTTTTCTGAATGGGTTTCAGCAAACATTTGGTCATAAAAATCCATTGATGAATCAAATGACTCACCATCCTAATGCATCTTCACAAATTGAATGTCCTAGAATATTTCACACCGGTGAAACGTCGCCTGATTTTATGTCGGATTTCAATGAAAACGAAAATACATCGACGAATCCGATATCGCAGTATTATGAAGCATCTTTAAGTATACCTATTTTGGCTGTTCAAAATGCGCAATATAATCCAATGCACCCGATTCCTGAAACTAATTCAATTGGCCCAATCGATTCCAATAAATGTCCAAACTAACTTCTATCGCAAGATCACCTTGAACCTCAAGATCGCTCTCGGAGTGTTGCGAGACCACTTGCCTGCAATTATTGTGACAAAACATTTCCTTCCTGCTCAAAACTGACCAGGCACATCCATACTCATACGGGCGAAAAGCCTTATGCATGTACAGTATGCGATAAACGCTTTAATACTCGTTCCAACCTGACCAGGCACATTCGCACCCATACTGGCGAAACACCATATAAATGTACGGAATGCGCTATGAAGTATATTAACAGTTCCTCCCTGAAACACCATATGCTTAAACACGCTGGTGAACAGAGAAGCAAGTGCGATTCTTGCGGCGCCGAATTCGCTTCTGAAGATTCGCTTGCAGCTCACAAGTGTAAGAAGAAGAAATAAATAAATAGTTCTACAGTCAAAAACCTCTTTGAAAAACGCAGTGATTTGGAAAGCTTGCTGAGAAATAAGATCGTTTTCTATAATTCAACGCGTTGTTGTTTATTTTAGTTATTTAAAATGCATGTTTTTCTAATGTTCTTCCACTGGTAAGAATCATTGATAATATTACGTTCTTTAAAAAATTACTTTTAGAAATTCAATATTTTTTAAATATGCTTTGATATTTATGCATAGTGTACTTTTTTACTCAGCAATTGTGTATTTTAATTATTATTTTCACCTTTTGTGAAATTTGTAATGCTTTAAAATTAAAAGTGTTTTTTAATGTGCCTAATTAAAATTTTTACATAATTATCACTTTTAAATAAATGCTTGGAATGCAGTTTTAAATCGTAGTTTTTAATTATTTTACTACTGGATTTTAGATTTTATGGTTACTAAACTAATGCCAATTTAATATCCTTAAATTTGTATTGTGTTTAGTTTTTTTAATTATATGTATGCAATTGAAAACCTTCAAGCTGTTGTGCAGAAAAATAATTATTTCTTCTGAAAATGTTTATATTTGGAAAAATGTAGTTTATTGTCTTGTTGCACTAATAAATGGATATTGAACATTGCGGTAATGTCTTTGTGATTAATGTTTCTCAAATATTTAGCATTTCAATCCACTGGCTGCATATTTAACTGTGCTTTAGAAAATGATTTTCTTGCTCAATTTCGAAAATTTAATCGGGGTATCATTTCTTCATATTCGGATACAAAAAGATAATTAATCAATGCATATTAGCGTTATTTTTAAAAAACAGTAATAAAGCAATCTAATTCTAGTTATTAAAACTCTTAATATTGGAGACATAAGTTGGAAGAATACACCGATTCTGTTAAGGAATATTTTATCTGTAGAATTATTAATATGTGTTTGCACGGGTTGGTGCATTGTGCGTACAACAAAAGACTATAAAATTCACTGAAAAGCAACATTTTCCAATTCGTATTTCGTAAAAATATCTCGGAGGTAATTCTATGAATAACATGACTGCGGTTATATATAAATTCAATCATGTAGCGTTTACGATCTTTGTAATGTTGACTAATTGCAGTTTAAACATAACACACGAAGGCAAATATATTTATCGTCAATTAGACAAAATAATTTTTACCGTGAATGGTAAAATCATAAAGATTTTAATTGGGAAATATTGTGGTTAATTTTTTCAATCTTCTAACAACTCATTCGCGTAATCTGGTCTTTCGATTGCCATGAAAATGGATTATTGAGACTATTTACAATATTGAGACTATTTACATTAATTTAAACAATATTTTTGGAGGCTAACTTTTAAAAAAATCAGCTTCATCACAAAATATTATTTCATTTCCAAGAATGTATCGCATTTATCAAAGATATCGCAATTAAACATTCTGTTGTAAATTTAAAAAGGGGTGAGCTAAAATTATATTGTCTGCTCAGAGAAGAAAATGTTACCTAACTTTGTCAATGTACAAAGTACATAGACAAAGTGTATGGACACATTTACAATCTAAATGTCCTTTGCTTTAGTGGAAGTAATAAAGTGTCTGAATCCTGTGACAAGTCGCCATCAGGTTTGTTAGTATTCATTTGCTTTTTTATCTTTGCCTGTTTTGTTGCTATAGCAACTGAACCAGACGACGATTGTTGAATTGTTTGCGTTGCTGATGTAAGAGATGCTGCTATTTGCTGCGTCAATGATGTGAAGGATACTCGAATGGGTCATGCCTGCAGTTTGCATACTTACTCAAAACAATAATTTTGTTTATCGGTTTTTTTCAATATGATCTTAAATGTAGGGAGATTTTAGTCTTTGTAGCATATTGTGAATCACTGGGTGGAACAAGCACGAGTAAAAATCAAAGTCCGCAATCATAGAACCTATAAGCAACGCCTATCAAGCCAAAATCAATGTTTAATAATAATTTATTCCACTTTTTCTCCAAAAATTATACTCTGGCAACTGGTACCACAGGTTTCAAGTTTGAATCCTCGCGGTGGTATGGATGTCAGTGGTTAGGAAACAACGTTAAACTCGGTCTAATTAACATAAAGTGTGCATAAATGACCGTAGGGAAACAAACGCAACTACAAGGTATATTCTATTTCCAACCATTTCAAAAAGCATAAATTCATTAAAAAAATTAATGTATAGAATTATATAACTCTCACTATACCCGATTCAGTCTGGTTTAAAGCTCGTTGAATTTCTTAACGGATCGAGGTCAAAACTCGAGATACTGAGCTAAATCGAAATCTCTCCAGTTCATAGAGAAAGGAAGGGCGATGATAAATTGGTGAACGTATGTAGTATTTTACGGTGGGGTTTAGGAGGAGGATTATGGAATCTCCAGTAAACATCTCGAAGTGGGCCTTAAAAGTTGCTACCCTATAATGAGTTGCACTAAATTTTATCCCTAAAAAGGACATTTTGGGTAAAAGCTGAATCTCATACACATATTCCTTATGGAGATCGATACCAGGTCAAAAGAGACACAAAAATTAAAAGCAACGACATTTTTGTGCATTACTTTGAAAATTCAATTCACTAAAACTCTGCTGATTGCTGCCCTATAACGAGATTGCACCAAATTTTAAAAGGCATCATGGGTAAATCTAAATCTCCTGCATATCTTCCTTATGTTGATCAAAACCAGATAAAAAGTGCTCCAAAAAGTAAAAGATATTTTTGTACATTATTATTTTTAAAACTAAATACAAAAGTTTTTATATTAACAATCATTTATTTCAAACTGGAAGAGAAATTCATGCCTTAATTAGAGACGATGTCTTGCATTAAGTCGACTTTCATTTAGCACTAGTGTGACAACATAGTTCTAGTAAGACAGCTTATTTAGCATAAACAAATTAATTTCTATTTAGTTCTTCAATGCTCTAACTTGTGCAGTTTCATTTGACGTCACGGATAAAAAATGTATAGTATATAAAGGATGTGAAGAAAAACATTTTTGCTCAACATCATTGATGTAAATGAATATAAATAAATATTGTATATTTTAAAATGCATTTTAGTGATTTCATATTTTTAGATAAATTTTAAATTTAAAAAATTTAAATTTTAAGAAATATGAATATTTGTGAATTTTGCAACGCTTATATTGCAAATTTTGAAGTCCATAGTTGCCGGAAATTTGGGAACCAACAGCATCAAAGTTCCGCAACCCTTCCTCGATCTAGTTCTGATATCAAGGCTCAAGATATTGATTCCGTATCCAGCAGCAAACTGACTATGAAGCACAACGGCCATTTGACAATCAAATTAATTCTTCAACGCAGCAAAGCTTTCTTCCGACGTGCATCAAAAATTGACTGTGGAGACGGCAGCTGCTGAAACATTTTCCCAGCGAGTAGTCACGAACCAAAATCTATATAATCCTGAAACTTCTGATTTTCTGTTTCCTGGCTGGCCGCCTGATCAAGAAAAAGACAATTTGAATCAACACATTTGCAACAGCCATCTGAAGCGAATAGTGCAATCTTGAATGAAAATCCCCAGTGTTGTGGACACTTTGAATCCAGAACAGTCTGCCAACACAGCTTTGCCTATAGTTGAACCATGTATTTTTGCCTGGTTTTCAACAAACATTTGATCAAAGAAATGCACTGACGAATCGAATGGCTCATCATTCTAATACATCTTCACAAATGGAATGTCCTGGAATATTTCGCACGGATGAAATGTCGACCCATTTTATATCCGATTTCAATGAATTTCGGTCATCGGCGAATCGGATAGAATGAGACATCGCAATATTACATCTTTAGAAATACCGATTTTAACCATACAAAATGCGCAAAATATTACTGATGGACCCGATTCATCAACCAATTCCATAGAACAAAAGAAACATTCCCATTTGAAATATTGACATATGATGACCCTTTAGAAAATGTGACGTTTTGCATCAACAATTTATACAGCGATAAACATGCAATTTTTGAAAATAAAACAAATAATTTAATGACGCCATTTCTCTACCAAGCACCGCAGACCCATACGGAGTACCATGAATCGCATGCATGGTATGCAATCAATGCTTTGATGTAATTAAATTCAAGGCACATGGAAGACGTGAAAAATCAAATGAAAGCAATTGGCGGATTTTAATTATGGAATTTCACAACATTTTCCCAACTTCAAACGTCACTCAAATTCGTCAGTTGAAAATTTTGGAATTGGTGAAAATGCGGCAAAATCAAACCATGTGCACCCTTTTACACTGTTTAGTTACATCCGCAGAGTCCACACTAGCCTGTAACACCACAGCATCTACGGATGTGGTAAATGCTTTCCTTTCCAGGAGAGCCACTGCCGACTATAAATGTACAGAATCATCCGTGAGGACACAGTTTTCCAGTAAAAATGTAAATGTCACAAGAATGTGGCAAATGCTTTTCCCTCTGAACAATGCACACTGGTGAAAAGCAATTATAAATGTACTGTACAGATCAAAATCCTAGCCGAACCGCACTACAGATCAATGAATTTCATAATCGTTCTTCTACATTTGCGAGACCTTATAAGTGCAATTTTTTGACGTGACAAATCTATGCAGAACATCCGCATGATGTAAACACGGTTGACGATATAAATGTAGAAAGCGGTAAATGCTTTGTTTTCTTTGTTTATTATTCAATGTAAAAATAACTTTTGGTATTCTTTATTTTTTAATAGCTTTTGATATTTATGCAAATACATTTCCGCATTTTTTTTAAAATGCCATACTGTGTGTGGAGAATTAATATTTTCTACCTTTTTGTGAAAATGTAATGCTTTAAAAATACAATTTCGCACCCATATGGCTTGAAAAATCTTTTTCAGTGGAAAATTTAAATAAATTTTCGAATACAGCTTTAATGGCTACTTTATACACGTTATTTTAGTATTACTAGCAAAAGACCATATCAGTGTGATAAATGCAGTAAAAAATTTGTTACATCTTCACCTCAAACGTTATATGTATGTATCGAAAACTCCGGTGAAGAGACGATGTTCTGTAGAAAATGAATTAATTCTTCTGAAAATGTTTCTATTAAAAAACTCTTGCAGCTCACAAGTGTAGGGAGAATAAATAAGTTGTTCTCGATAGAATTCCTTCTGGGGAAAGCTTGTTGGTTTATTTTGAAAATCTTGCCAAAAAACGTTTTCTATAATTCATTGTTCTGTTCTCTATATTATTTAATGTTTATATGTTGTTACTTTTATCTGTTCTTAAAATTACTGTTAAAGCTTCGCTTTTGGGTGAGATAATTTTTTTTCATTATTTAAAATTTTTAATACATTCTTATATTTATGCGCAGTGTGATTTACAAATGTAAAAATCAAGATCTTTTTAAATATGATTAATTATAGTAAAACATTATTCATTTAGAATTTTTATACTTATCTACAAAATTATAATCGAAGTGTTTTCCGTGTGGAATTTGTATTTTAATCAACATTATCACTTTTTCCTATTAAAAAAATTTTAGTGCTTTTAAAATTTTAAATAGTTTTTTAAGTAATTTAAATTTTTACAACCCTTCAATTTTAAATGAAATGAGTTTTAGAATGCAATTTTAAATACTAGCTTTTATTTAAGAATATTTTAGTGTAGAGAAAATGTTTGCAGTTAATCTAAAGATATTAAATCAACATTAAATTTCACGCATTTAGTTTTTCTGAATTTCTTTATATGATGACAGTATACGCAGTTGAAAACCTGTATAAATAGTTGCAGGCAATGTTATGTGAAAAAAAAAAAATCTGAATGTATTTAAATTTGGGAAAAATGTCATTTATTTTGATTGATGTTTTCTTGTTTTACTAATAATAAATTGATATTAAATACTGCTTTGTTGATTTTCTTAATACAGCATTTATATGAACTGTGAGTGCTGATCTCAATATGGTTGTGAAAATTATTTCCTTGTGTGATTTTATGTTAAATTGGGTTTGTTTCCTTATATTCTGATATAAAATGTTTTAAGGAATGTTTATTACTTTTATTCTCTTAAAAATACTGTTTCAATAGAAATATTGCGAGGCTTTCAATAGTTATTTATCTTCCTGCACTAAGTGGGAAGTAAATTTTGATGTTAAAGAAATAGTTTGTTATATATAACATAAAATATAAATATATATATATATATTATTCTATTTTATTTAGAATATAAAATTTTCTCTAAGTAATTATGTGAACGATATGAGAGTTATATTTATTCAGTCTCGTCGTCCTTTAACAACCTTTAATTTTGGAAAATTTCAGTAAAATCGCAAAAAGTGAATGGGAAATATTTTATGAATGGAGCAATTATGAATACTAAAAATAATTGCAATATTAACATTCTTATCTTTTAATAATAAATTCGCGAAATCTGTGTGGAAAATGAATTGGAATAAAGAGGCTAATTAAATGCATCGGGAAAATATTGGTAAAAGTTAATGAAGCTTATTTTTAAGTTATTAGATATATTTTATCACTAAGGACGTTTCTTCATCTACATCAGGAAAAGTTGAGAATTCGTTTGCTGGTTAATTTAATAAACAAGATTATTAGCATAAAAATGTTTTAACAAATTTTTTTCTGAAAATAGTTTAATTGATTGCAATGCAATGCTGTTTGCCATAACTGTTTTTTTTTTTTTTTTTAAATTCTTTGGGTCACTAATGATTTGACTTAACAAATATGCTTTCATCCTTAAAAAGTACATTTAATCACTGCTGAAAAACCCAGTTTATGTTGTGTTAGCAACACTAGCAATATATTTTATTTTCATCGGGACTACACTAATGACCACACTTGCCAAAAAAGTAATCTTTATTTGTCCAATACCGTTTGTGATAACTTAATAAACTTTTACAACACATTTAATTTGGTAATATTTTTTATGACCATGAATTATGTACTCACTATATTATGTCACTTTTATCACATACATTTTGGGAATATTGTTTTGTTTTTTCCCCACCGTGAATGCGTTAGACTAGGAGCTTTGATGGGGAGGGTACAGTCATGAAAGAATATAGCAGAAAAACATGAATGAAAAGAAAGTGCTCTCCAAGCCAGTACTGAATCGTGCAATTTATTTAAATTTTTTAAGTTTATTTAAGTTGTGCATTTTAAAAAAATCATAAATATAACATATAAATTTCGCTACAAAGCCTGTCAATTGGTTTTTGCAAATTATTTATTATCAATAACTACTTTAATTGTCAAATTCACTTTCTTTATTTTAGTTAGCCTTCATAAAAGCAGTTAAATTTTTAGATTGGGCTCAGCTCTTAATAATGAGACTTTTAATTTTCACATTATTTAAACTTGAATTCTTTAATTCTCAAAATATCAATTTAAAAATTTACTGAAGTCTATTTTCTCAATAAATTTCATTTCTCGTTGAAAATTTACCTATTTTCCTTTCAATAAGAAAATGTGTGATCAATATCCATGTGAAAAACGCATTATTTATTTCTTAATTTCGATTCAGTACCGAGATCTGCATCCCCATGAATTTGCCTAAAGGTTTGATGGCGTATAATATGTTCGTATTTTAAAATAATATTAAATGCTATTAACTGGATGCACAGCAAATCTTACATGTTACAACTCTTTTACTTTTCAATTTCTTTCTAATAGATGAATAAGAGTTAATTTAGTCGGGGAAAATAGAGTTGACAGAAAATTTAGACGCTTTGAGTGGAAAGAAGAAAATAAAGAATAAATTAAATGCATTTATCAGATGTTAAACTTCAAAAAAGCATAATTAACATCGCCCTTCAAAGAAAACGGATGGCGAAGGTACGTGGAAATATCGCGCTTTTAACGTGCAAATATCAACTTTAATCTAGGAACAAAAACGAGTGTATTGAACTATTGGGAAGGCATTTTGAGTGATAATAGAAGCGATGTAAAGTAAATTGAAGTTCGAAATATCAAGTGAAATATTAGAGAATTAAAAACTCGGATTTTTTTTTTTTTTTTTGAGTGAGCCAAATTAAATTTTACTATGGACGTTGGTACCCCAGTCTCGCGAGCCAATCCTGGCTGTAGCATGCATATTTGTTAGTGGTTCCTGTAAGTTTCGTTTAACTGAAGGTCACTATCTAATTAGGCCAAAGTGTGCAGAAAATGAAAGTAGAGCGATTATCCAAACCAAATCCAATCCTTCGAATCCAACAAATGGAATATTTGGGCTGAAGATTGACCATCTCAACTTCCTGAAAAGAATGGGATTTTATGTTTCGTCTCCATTTGTCACGTTTTGATTCCATTTTTCCTTGTTATAAAACCTATTGCATTAAACACCAAACCATTCTTCCGGTTCTTGTTGGAGATATTTTCTACAGAATATTTAAGAATGCATCTTGCAATAAATTTTAATTTCAAAAACTTTGTTTAAAATTTATTATCAATACAAAAAAATCATGCAACAATAAAAAATAAATAAATTATTGAAAATTTTTAATAAAATATTTGTAATATTGGTCACAGTGAAAAAAAAAAAAATGAAAGATTTAATTTAATTTTAAAAATTTCATGATTTCCTACTTTTCTATTTACTCTGTTATCAAAAGTTTTCGCAGGCAAAACAAAAATGTTTTATCTTCCAATCAAAACCATTCATTTTTAGCAATTCTCTACATACTAACAAATGATTCATGCAAACGCACGGTGCCATGGATGTCTGTAGTGGTTCGGAATCCATTATAAAAGTATGGCATAATAAATTTGTGGACTTTTAAACCTTTACTATTGGACTGCAGAAGGATGATGATTGAATCTCCATAAACCATTCTCGAAGTGTGAGTAGAAAATTGCTGCACTATAACATGAGTATGCACTTAGTTTCCCCCTCCTAAAAAGGGCATCTTGGGAAAACCTGAATTTATACATCAAAATTATGACGAAACAGAAGGTGAATGCGCCTCTAGAATTGAATTAATTAGAATGAGTTGATATTAATGACGATTTTAATATAGTGCAATTAAAAGTCTTTTTATTCACAAAGATTTATTTCCCATTAGATGAGAAAGTTATGTCTTAACTAGAGATGATGCCTGGCATTGGGTAGATTTTCATGAAGCTCTAGTGCGACGCGAAAGTTCTTGTAAGATAGTTTATTTAGCAAATGCGATTTAATTTCTGTTTAGTTCTTCGATGCATTAACTTCTGAAATTTCATTTGACGTCAAGAAAAATGTCAAAGTTTATATATATAAGGCCTGTACAAAAAAAACACTTATCTTATTATTAAGGTATAATGAATGTCAATTAAATAAAAATAAATTTATAATAATAATTTACTGAAGCTTTTAGAACGTTTATTTTTTTTTAACATTTTAGAATTCTTATTTTTAAAATATTTTAAAACAAGCATGAAAATAACGAAATGTGAAATTTGCAACGCTTATATTACAAATTCTGAAGTTCATAATTGCACGAAGTTTGGAAACCAACATCGTCGAAACTTCCGCAAATCTTCCTCAATGTAGTCCTGGTAATGTAGCAGAAGACAATGAATTAATAAAAGCATTTGAAATGGAAGATGAAGCATTGTGGCCATTTGTGAAACAAAGTGATTCTTCAACCCTGAATCAAATAAATCAACCTCTGAATCAAATAAATAATTCAAGGCAACAAAGCCTGTTTTCCGGCATTCATCAAATAACCGACTGTGAAGAGACGACAGCTGCTGAAATGGCTTCCCAGTATGGAGATACGAACCCGAATTCATACATTCCTTCTGATTATGAAACTGAACCTTCTGATTATCTATTTCCTGAGATGCGTTATATACAAGAAATTGATCTCATGTCAACACATTTGCAATTACCACCTGAAGTGAGTAATGTATTTAATAATCAAAATCCTCAGAATTATGAATCCTCAAATGTGGAACACGCGGGAAGCACTCCACTGTCTGCAGCTACACGATGTTTTTCGCCAGGATTTCAACAAATATTTGATCGAAGAAATCCCATTTCCGACACAACTGATCCAAGTGCGAGCAGTGTGAATTGCGAGAAAATTTCAAAAGACAAAAGTTTGGGTGGAACTGCGTGTACATTTAAGGACTTGGATGCTCCTCAAAACGAAGATTCCATTTCATAAATGCAGTAAATGTCCAATGATATTCAGACGAAAAGATTATCTAGAATCTCATGAGCGTGTTCACAATGTTGAGAAACCATACGTGTGCAATTTTTTGTGATAAAACATTTACTCAAAGTGGTACCCTGGGCGCACACATCCATACTCATACTGGAGAAAAACCATACGCATGTACGGAATGCGATAAATGCTTGCTTGGGAAAACCTGAGAAGAATGCCACACCTGAGAAAAAGACAATGCGGTAAATGCGCATGTGGAATCTGAGCCGCCACATTCATACTAATGAAAAGACCATATGAATGTAACAAATGCAAAAAATGTACTAACACTTCTCACCTCAAACGTCACATGCTTAAACACACTAGCGTGAAGAGAAAGCAAGTGCGATTCTTAGACGATGAGAATTCTCTTCTGAGGAATCGCTTTGAGCTCACAAGTGAGAAAGAATGAATAAAGTTCTGCATGGAATGCCTTCGGAAAAAGTATTTCATTAATTTTTGAGAACTTGCCCTGAACTTTTTTTATAATTTCAAAGAGCTTTCTGTGTTTTATTTAAAATGTTTGTATTGTGGCTTTTTTCCAGTCGCATCATTCACTCTGATTTTTCGTTCTTGGGTAAGATGCTGTTTTAGAAACTAAATATTTTTAATACAATTTTATCTTTATTGTGCTGTAGTGTCATGTGTAAGCAGGGGTTCTCTGCAACATGAATGTTTTAATGGTGTTTTACAATATTTAATGTAGATTCGTTTTAATAATTTATGTTATAATTATCTACAATAATTAGAAGTAAAACTTTGAAGGTGTTTTTCCATTGTGTAGTTAAGTGTTTTAATCAATAATTTTAACTGTTAGGATAAATTATTTTTAATGTTAGAAAGAATGTTTTAATAGATTTTGTGAATTTTAAATTCTTACAACCCATAATTTTTAAGGAAATATGTTTATAAATTAATTTTAATATTAGCATTTACTTATGGGATATTACTATTAAAATAAATCTTTAATTAGTTACATAAATACATAATATGTTATAATAAATTCCAAATATATATTCATAAATTTTATCATTACTAGTTCTACTTTAATATCCTAAATTTTACTGCATTATATTTCCACGTTTGGTTTTTGAGTATTTTATATGCGTGGAACAATCTTCAAATAATAGCAGACAATTTTATACAAATATATTTTATATTTGAAAAAATGTAGTTTATTGCAATTGATGTTTTCTGCTTTGCAAATAATAAATATTTGTTAAATATTGCTTTGTTGATTTTTGATTAATGTTTTTTGAAGATTTTAGCATGACTGCTGATCTCATATTTTATAAAAATATTTGTGTTTAAATTCAAAAAAATAAATCGGGATTGCGTTTCTTCATTTTCTCCTGTAAAATTTTTTTCGAGATTCTTATTAACGTCATTCTCTACAAAAATACTGTTTTTAAAGTAACACTGCGCAGCTCTTATTAGAATTATTTGCCTTCCACAATCTTAAAAATATTAGAGTAAGTGTGAAGGTTATTTGGGTTGCGCAAAGTATTTCTTATATTTAAACTTGTTAATCCTGTTTACATAGAATTGCAATGAAGGTCAAACTGATTTAATGAAAAGCAGCATTTTAAACAGTATTTATTACAAAAATTTTCCTGGGATTTAATTCTGAGAACAATATAACTGCAATTTGTCAACCTCTTCATCCTTTAGGAAATTCAATAAAAGGCCAAATTCAGTTTAATCGTAAAAAACTTAATAGCAATATTTTATCGTGAGTGGGAAAAATTATTAAATCTTGAATGGAAATACTGTAGTCATCTTTAATCTTTTAATAATTCGTCATAGAAAATGAACTGCAAAGAGAGGCTTTTTAAACGCTTTGGGAAAAACATTTCGATGGCTGACTTTTAAAAATAAGTTGAACCATTTTTTTTTATTTCAACGAACGTTTGTTGGTCTTCATTAATTAGACTCCAGAATTAGTTCACTGGTACCCTTGCTGCATGCCATTGGCATGAACAGTTCGAACCCAATTGTAACCTCAATTACAGTTTCTAATTGGCATCGCTAACTGAAAACTTTATTTCAACTGAACAAAGCTTAAGCTTGCATTGCTAAGTGTGGGTTCTCAAAAAATATGATTAAATGTAGTAAAATATTATTAAAATAATGTGGATTAATTTAGAATTTTTATACTTAGATACAAAATTAGAAACAAAACTTAAAAAGCGTTTTTCAGTGTGGAATTTGACATTTTAATGATATTTATCACGTGTAATAAAATATTATACGTGTATAACTGATTATATTCGTGTTAATAAAATCATAATGCCTGTAAAATTCTTTTTAATGGGTTCAATGTAATTTAAATTTTTACAACTCTTCACTTTTAAATGAAATGTGTTTAGAATGCAATTTTAATTATTTGTTTTAATTAAGATAATTTCAGTAGTAAAGGAAATTTCTAGGTGATCTAATACCAATTTAATATCCTTTAATTTTCATGCATTAAATTTAACGAATTTAGTTTTCTTTATACGTATACAACGCAAAATACTTGTACAAGTTATTACGGGAGATATTTTATATAAAAAAAATTCTGTAAGTATTTATATTTGGAAAAATGTAGTTTCAATTGATATTTTTACGTTTTACTAATAATAAATGAATATTAAATATCTCTTTGTTGACTTTCTTATTAATGTTCCTAAAATATTGAGCATTTCAATCGTCTAAATAATGATCTCAATATGTTTGTGAAAACTATTTTTTTTCAGCAATTTTAAAAAAAATAGGTTTGCACTATTCAGTTTTTTAACTATGAAAAAAATAGATAAAAAATGTCTATTACTGTCATTCTCTTAAAAACCCTGTTTTGATAGCAATATTGCAATGCTTTCAATAGTATTATTAGTGCTTTCAATAGTTTATATTAAGTATTTAAATAAAAGTAATCAATTTTTTAATGGTAACGAAATATTTTATGTTTAAAACTGTTAATAGCTATTTTTACATGTATTATTGCGCTTACAATGAAAGACAGAATTGAAAGTGCTGCATTCTGTTGATTTTGACTATTTAATATATAAAATTTTCTCGGAGGCAATTCTGTGAACGATACGACAACAGTTATATGCATTCAGTTTTGTCTTGTATCAATTAAACTAACGTATTCGTTCATTGATTACCGCAGTCCATTGGTATAAACGAACCAAATTTTAAAGTCGGATAATGGTTCAACCGATTGTATTCGTAATATTATTACAGCCGAGCGGCCGCTTTAGATTTGCTAAGATTTATCCGGATTACTAACAATTTGACTTAATTAACGATTCGACAATATTGACAACAGAGTATAGAAAGGTGTAAGGTTTTTAAATTGCTAAAATAGTAAGGATCACAGATACATTTCGTTGATAAAATACATTGCATTTAAATTATATATTACAACTATGGGATCTATTGGGACGGACAATATGGCAATCAAGCAGAAATACTTTTTTTCAGTGGTTTTTCATCACGTTTAAACTTTTCCAAGATTAAATTTACTTTTACATTTTGTGAAGTTGTCGCTTTTATAATAAATATTAGAATGAATTGTAAGACATAGACTCGCGTTCCATGGAATAAACGAAAAAAAAATAGCCATATCAAATTGCTGTATAATAAATACTTCCAAATAACTTTATCTGTTTTTAACTTATAAATTTTTTTTAGATTAACATAATGTTCGGATAACTTAGTGAAAAATTGCAACTTATGGGTTTAATTATTTTAAATTTAAAGGAGTCTATGCATTTGAATTAAATTCATTAATATAAACATAAAATTTCCTAAAAGCCTCTACCTATTTTTAATACAAATTATTTATTGCGATCATTGGATCTACTTTAATTCACATATTTTCTATGTTCTGATCAACCCTCCTACAATTACAATTATTAGATTGAGCTATAGTTGGCTCTGAATAATAAGATTTTAATTTTGATCTCAAGTTACTTAAACCTGCCTAAATTAATGTTAAATATTTCGATTTAAATATTTATGATTATTATTGAATAAAAATAGAATTATTTCACAATATAATAAACCATATGTTTCATTAACAAATTCTTATGCTTGCATATATGACAGCAGAAAATAAATTTTTCAATCTAATGCAAGAACCACATGAATAACAGCAATCTTGAAAAATTGAGAGATAAAGTATCAATTAATGATAAGCATGAAATAAATTTTGTTCGTCAGTTATAATTCAAACTGAAAAAAAAAAAAAACTTGTAGATTTCCAAACAACTTTAATAAAAAAGCAACTGACGAAATTTTAAAAAAAAAATAAATAATAAAAAAACACAGAATTTCAAAATATTTTATGAAAAAAAAAAAAAGCATATGAAAGAAACTCAATAAAAATAGGATGTGAAGACATTCCATTAAATTAACAATAGCTCGCGAACGAAATTTAAAGAAAATTAATAAACCGCTAAGGAAGATTTTAAAAGGTCAAGAAAACGAAAAATGGATCAAGGAACAGAAATTCCCGCTCCCAAAACATTAACCATAATTTTATGGGTAAACTATTAAATACGGTACCTAAACTAGATGATAGAATAGATTTTGGACATTTCGGTATCAACGACGGGTCAATAATATTATAATCGTTTCGAAAGGGATTATGTAAACTTTATTCACGTTCGAGCAGTAAGAATCCACATGCAGAAATGAATAGCATACTGAATATTAAGTGAGAAAAAAACCCGCTAATAACTCTAATCCATGGACCGCGCAGCATTTCAATAGACTGATCCTCCTGTGAGATATTGTTGGTTCTCATGATGTGTATGCCGTTCTCGACTGCTGTTAATATAACTGTTCACAGTATAAAATTTAGATTTTTTTGAGCAAGATGGTTATTCGGTTGGAAGATATCGGCTTCAAATTCTTTCCTCTACCTAGATGGGTCAATTTTTATACTACGTCGTTGACAACAATGTCAAATGTCACCCCTCGGGGACATTTTGTACCAGACGATGGTGTGGATTTCCTCTCCCCATGGCTTTCACAATCTGTTTATTTCCTGCATTAGTTTCAGCTGCAGATGCCTTCAATTAGACTGGATGTTACTGGATGAATAAGATATTGAAAAAAATTACTAGATGTGTTTCCCATTTGTACGACTTTGTAAATCGCATTCAACCTTATCTAAGGGCTTGCTAAACTGCGTTCCTTTGCTAAACTCCATTCATTCGTTCATTCCGTCATCATATATATTTAAATATTGTACCTTTTTAAAAATGTATAATTATATAAATGTATATTATTTTAAATATGTTTTTAATGCATTCAAGTGAACATTTATGGAAAATGTACAGTTTATACAAATAGTCATTATAAATTTTTATACAAGATGTTATATAACTATTCCCATTCAAATCAATTGAAATTTCTGAAATTTTTTGTTTTCAAACCAACTTTATCGATATTAATAAACGTTTTCTGATAAAAGTTAATACTTTTTGAACGAAACCTTTGCAATTTTTTTATTTGGGAAATTAGCATTAAATGCTCTTTTAGATGTGACCTTCTATTTTTTTATAACGTCTTCATTATATAACGTTTGTTTCGTTTACGTTTTAAAAAATATTACGAGATTTATCAAAGCAGTTTTCATTTGTAACTAGTTGTGAAAGTCACAGCAAAAAATACTTCAATAAACTTACATCTTTTAAAATAATAATTTTCTTTCAGTAAGATCTTGAAATTCAGCTGTGACTTTACTTTTCATCTGTATATTCAGAGGATCCTAACTGCAAAGTTGTGCTTTGGGTGATTAATAATCGTTATTCATTGGTTTGTGGGGATATCATCTATGAATGCGGATTGATTTAAGTTTCAAACATTGGATTTAAAAATTTTAAAAATTGGATTCTATTTAATTCCTTCCTAGTCTGCATTGAATGGTGCATTTGATGTCAAAAGGAAAACAAATTAAATTCGATAAATATATGAAAAGAAATTAAAATATCAGAATCAATACAATGTCTGTAATTGAAAGACGATATCAGCCGTCAACGGCAAACCAAAATCTACATGGCATCTACACATATGCTATATCACTTTCTAGGCACATTTTTTCTGTTCCCATTTTTAAAAGCAGACATTCTTTAAAAATTTTATTGTAAATTAATTTAACTTTCATTATTTCCTCTTCTGTACTTTTTACATCGCGTTGAATTCGTAATTTAGATCGGGACTAAAAAACTCGACATATGAGCTGAATCAAAATCTCCTTTCTATGGAAGGGAGGTGCGTGACATTAGGAACATAAAAAAAAGCCTTCCCGTTCTACCTGAAGAGGTGGATTATAGAAATCTTCCTAACCATCTCTCCAAAGTGTGGATTTCAGATTGATCAATTCAACCTCTATTAACCCTTTAAAAGGCACTTTGGGTAAAAGCTGAATCTCCTGCACATCTTTCTTATGACAAACGACATCAAGTCAATGTGCCTTCAGAATTGAAAATAACGATAATATTTACGTAAAATTAGATATAATTTTAGTATAAACAAACATTTATTTCATACTACATGAAAAATCCGGGACTTAATTGAACATAATTTCTGATTTTAGGCAGACTTCCATTTAGCACTAGTGTGACAAGATGGTTCTTGTAGGACATTTAATTTAGTTACTGTTTAATTTTGTAGTTCATCGATTCTTTAATTTGCGCAAATTTATTTGATGTCAAGAATGATAGACAAGAGAGTATATAAAAATGGCATATGAGAAAAATGCATTCAACTATTTATTTAACAAACAGTGAATTTTAAGTAAATAAAAGTTAATGCATAATTGAATTTTACTAAAATTTTTAAATCCGTTGTTACGTTTGTAGTTGGATTTAAGTGTGTTTCTTTTAGAATATTTTACTTACAAGTATGAATATCATGATATGTAATTTTACCAAAGCTTATGTTACGAATTTCGAAGTTCAATTGCTTTTATTTAAGGGAATCAACTTCATGGAAATTACGCAACCATTCCTCCACACAGTTCTGCTAATTTGGCACAAAGCGTTTTAATATCAGCACAGCCAATTGTCTATGAAGCATGGTGCTCTCCTATGAGTCAAATAAATTCTTCAATGCAACAAAGTATTCTTAACGACATGCATCAACTTGAGCTGGATATGAAGAGAATGCAGCTGCTGAAATGTCTTCCCAGTATGGAGTTGGGAACCAGATTCACACAGAATCCTGTAACCTCAGATTATATGTTTCCTGGTACGCATCATATTCAAAAATGATCAAATTGCATTTGCAAATGCCATCTCAAGTATTTATACATCAAATTCCCGGCATTATGTACTCATCCTCCAGAACACCTACAAACATTCCCTTGTCTGCAATTGAACGAAATATTTTGTCGCGTCTCAACCGAACATTCGGTCCAAAAGAAAGCACTGATGCACCTAGTTCAACATCTAATGCATTTTCTCTAATGGAATGTTCTAGAATGTCTAGCACGAATGAATTGCCACCCCATTTTCATCCGTTTACCATAATTTCGGTCTTAGTGGCAATATTTTTAACGAAATCAGTCATCGCAATATTGTGAAAAATCTTTAGAAATGCCGATTTTTGATCCATCAAAATACCAAATAATCCAATGATCCCAACTTCTGGAATTAATTCCATTCACCCACACAGCAACTCGCTTCATTTGTATCATTATCCAGTGATATCCTTTAGAAATACGTTCATTTTCCATGGATACTTTATGCACTAATAAAGAGGAAAGTACTTTAAATCGTACCGAAACTGAAAATCCCAAATGTTTTTGCCAGCTTTTCGTCACCTTGCACTTCGCAGAATTCAGCAGAAAATATTTCCTACACTTCAAGAGCCACTCAAACTGAGCGGTATATTCTTTAGGAGGAATAAAAATTAGCAACATCGAAAGTCATGCATGGGAACATTCAGTCACTTGTTCATCGGAAAAAGGAAAACATGCCAAGATTTCCAAAACAATTAGAGACAGCGAGGACAGTGTGGTGCAATAAAAATTCCGCAGACAATGTCAAGCGATGTCAGAAGAAAAGATTATCTTGAATCTCATGAGCGTTGTGTCCACAATGTTGAGAAAACCGTATGTGTGCATTTTGTGACAAAGCATTTACTCAAAGTGGTACCTGGGCGCACACATCCGCACACATACTGGCGAAAAACCATATTCATATACGGAATGCAGTAAAAGCTTTGTTAACAATAGCCACCTGAAAAGACATGTCCGCAGCATGCACACTCACGAAAAAACCGTATTCATGTAACCGATGCCGTAAATGCTTTGCTGACGGTAGCAATCTGAGTAAACACGTCCGCTTTAGCCACACTGGCGAAAAGTCGTATGCCTGCAATAAATGCTGTAAAAGGTATCTTAGAAATTCCGACCTCAAACGTCACATGCGCAAACACGCCGGTGAAGGGAGTAGAAAGTGCGATTCTTGCGGAGCTGAATTCTCCTCTGAGGAATCGCTTGGAGCTCACCAGTGTGGGAAGAATAAATAAATTGTTCCGGTATAATTCCTTTTGGGAAAACTTCATTCTTTTGAAAATCTTGCCAAAATAAGAGTTTTGCATAATTTAATGAGCTTTTCTGTGTTTTAGCTAAAATGTTTATATTGCTGCTTTTGTTCCACTCGCATCATTTACTGATAATATTTCGTTGTTGGGTAAGATGCTGTTTTAGAAATTACAAATGTTTTAATTATTCTGTTATTGAATGCTGTTGTTCCATGTCATGCTGATCAATCCAGTTTATGTGTTTTTCATAACATTACCAATATCTTTTCATTATATAGTAAATTCTTAAATGTTCACATTTATCAAAACCATTTGTTTTCCTATACTGTTTTGTATTCACAATTTAATAAAATTTGATAACACGGAGAATTGTTGATTCGTTTTTATAACCATCAATTATGTATTCGCAATGTCATGACACCCATCGGATTGTAATGTGATATAGTTTTATTCTTTTCCACCCTGAACACGTTAGATTAGAAACTTTGAAGGGAATGTTATCTAATTTGGCATAAATTAATATTCAAACTATCGATTAAAGAATTTCCGAGTCTCAAAAAACAAATTATAATTTCGTCACATTATAATGAACTAGTACACCACACCACACCACACCACATGACTGTGCCTAGAGCTGAGTTGCCCCTTTACAGTTTGGAAATGATGTGGGTGAAAAGAGTTCTGATTGCGCTCTATGACGCTCTGGTCATATGAGACCGGAACCTACGTCTTAAGTGGATTCCGAACCACTGCAAACATCTATGGCACCGCCGGGATTCGAACCCGATACCTATTGTACCAGGGCCAAGCGATAGCTACTCGGCCGTCAGATCTCCCGCAATATAATTTACCATATGTCTCATTAAGAAGAAATAAATTTCTTATGTTTACATTCATGATAGCGAGAAAGAAGAGCAAATATCGCCTCTACCATGCAAGCCTTCGAACCATTTGAAATTTTGCCCATTATCGTTGACAGGAATTCGTATTTCAAATGCATACCTAAAATTATATTATAATTCTTTTTTTAGTTTTAATATTTTAATTGCAAACTTTTAAAAAGGGCGAAAAAAATTTGGATATACCTTATTATTTATTTGATTTGGCTTCATGTTTTAATTTTTAAAAATGAACACGAGCAAGATGAATCAACATGAATTTTGATTAAGAACAAGAACAAATATAATAATTAATTACATTTGTTTTTTTTTTCTAATTTGTCCATGCATGAAATTTGTTTGATGTCCTTCTGGTTTTCAGAAAGGAAACAGATTATTTGTTACTTGTAATATTTAATGTTTGTATAGAAAATAAATATATTGCTTGATTTGCGACAGTTTTATAAAAAATTTTTATTGCAAAGCAAATGAACGCATTTCGGTGTTATTCCACGCAACTGTCGATAAATGTGTATTTTCACGTAGAATTATGAGATATTCATTTTTCCAAATCTCTAATGTCTAACAGATAACTCTCATATTTTTTGATAATCAAGGCTGTCATAGCTGCATCTATCTGTGACTTTTCACACTCAAAAAACGTATCAAGTGTGGACTTATTCTAAATTATTGAAGTCATGTTTTTCCCCTTCCGTCATGCTTCTAATCTTGAAAGACAGTAATATAAGAACTTTTCAGAAACAACATACTTTATTAACAGTAAGAAGTACCATAGAATTAATGTCGAAACAAATGGGAAAAATTTATATTTGTTTATATCATATATTACGATACATATCCGATACATTATTTTCATTCTCATAATTTCATCATTCTCATATCCGATACATTATTTTCATTCTCATAATTCATCATTCTCATATCAGATGCATTATTTTCATTCTCATAATTCATCATTCTCATATCAGATGCATTATTTTCATTCTCATAATTCATCATTCTCATATCCGATACATTATTTTCATTCTCATAATTCATCATTCTCATATCCGATACATTATTTTCATTCTCATTCATCATTTTCATATCAGATGTATTATTTTCATTCTCATAATTCATCATTTTCTCATATCAGATGTATTATTTTCATTCTCATAATTCATCATTCTCATGTCCGATACATTATTTTTCATTCTCATAATTCATCATTCTCATATCAGATACATTATTTTCATTCTTATAATTCATCATTCCCATTAATCAGATGCATTATTTTCATTCTCATAATTCATCATTCTCATATCCGATGCATTATTTTCATTCTCATAATTCATCATTCTCATATCCGATACATTATTTTCATTCTCATAATTCATCATTTTCATATCAGATGCATTATTTTCAATATATTTTTAATTAATTTATAATAAGCTTTCTTTTTTTTTGGGATTTAACATGTTTTTAAAAAGTTCAGTAAAAATATTAGTGAATTAATTACAATTTTAGTTTTTTATTTTTAAATATCTAATTATTATCTTTAATTTTCTTTTTTTTTTAATCAATCATTTGGTAAATATTTGCCAAAAGTACTAACATGGCATTGAAATCAACATGTATAATCGTGCTTCTCAAATTTTTATTTGTAAATCAATAGTTCAATTTTGACACATAAAACGATTCAATTTCAGAATTTTAATGAAAATATTTTTCATCAAATTTTAAAAGTTTAATTTTTGTATATTATGGAGTTAATATTCTGTTGCTTCTATTCAAACCGATAAAGAATTTATCGTTTTGGATTTGTGAGCATCATGAATCATTTTTCTGAAAAAATACATTTTCTTTAGATCTATACGGATGTCACGACTTTGTGATCTTTTCCTTCATACTTTATTCCTCTTTATTTTTCCTTTTGTCGTGGAGGACATAGACCACGTCGTTTTCGTACCAGATTATTCCAACTTCATATCTTCATGCGTTTTGTATTTTCATTTTCTGTTTATATTTATATGCATATATCTGTTTTATTTCTTTTCATTTATATGGATTTTCGAAAATTTTTTTGATTTCATTAATAATATCCATCTTTTTCATTTTTATGCATCTTTAATTCATTAACAACGTCAGTGAAACACACTTTTGCCATGACTAGCGATTCTTGTTCCAGGAAAAAGAGGATCCTTAGGTTTGAATATAAAAGGAGGCAAGGCTCTTTGTGTTTAACACATTTTTGACCTCCACTTTTGGTATGCGGGCATCTGTATTGCCACATTTCGGGTCTGGTATTGTTACGGATTCAAATGAGGGTTCCCTTCCCGAGGGTGAAGTCTCTCCAAGGAAGGATGTCTTACAGGAATTGGGTATCCCCGTACAGTCCTTGTTCACCACTAAATCAAGAATCTGCTTTCCCTTGTTGGACTCCTTACTTGAAGGGGCGATGTCAGACCTGAATCTTCTCTTTCATTTCTTGAATTTTTTATCAAAAATATATTGACGACCCAATGAACGCCTAAATACATCGACGTCATTTTTGGATATAACAGGTTATGTATCTAGTGTAGAAGAATACAATGAAAGGAAAGAAAAAAACTGAATCGGCATTTACAAAGAGGTGGGTGACGTCACCTTAGAGGTAGTAAGCCTTATTAGCAACGGATTGTGAGTTTGAGTACAGAAAAACTGAAAATCAGTCAATGCGATCAATCTCATAGACTTCAATGGATTAAAAAAACGCTACGATTATGCATACGTAGCAAATCTTATCGAAAAATGTTTGTAACATGGGTCAAAACGTAAAAAAAAAAAAGAATTTATTAATTATATAAAACTTCATGTTTCCTACTTTTTTGTATATTGCTATCTGAAAATTCACAGGAAAAATGAAATGTTTCTTCTTGTATTTAAAGCCAATCATTTTTTAAAATCTTGTAAATCTGAGATTGGTTTTGAAATGGAATTTTAAATCTTAATTTTCTTGCCAATCAAAGTAACAAAATCAGCTAAGAAACAACAGCACTCGACAAATTAACAAATTACTTCATGCAAAATTACGATTTCCGAATGTATATAAACAATACGTTTAAAAGCATATTTTCAGTTAACTTGTTTGTAATGACTAATTATTTAATTCTCATTTTCTTTTATTTTCAGTTATTATACCAGTGCTTCTCTTTGTTGTTGAAAGTAAAATAACAGCAGTGTTACATTATGCATATAACGATATATTTTGTCAAAATAGTGCTAAATAGAATGCATATTATTGAATAATATTGATCGCATCTTTTCCCGCATTTTTGAAGGTATTCTAACAATAAAATATATGTTTCGCAGCAACAATTGTAAAGTAATTTAATACAAAAAGTCACATAATTTATTTCTAACATGTAATACAAATTAAGGATTGTATTTATCTTTAAATAAATATTGATTTCACATAAATATTTAATAGTTCAACAAAGTTGAAAACTTTACTTTATTACTTTATTAAAAATAAATAACTTATTTGAAAATATAAATAGTTAACTCAAAAACGTAAACAAATAAAAATAATCATTAATAAATAATAACAATAATGGGCTGGGAAGATGTACAGGTTACCCCCTAAACTTTAGAATTTAATTTATGTGCAACACTCAATAAGACCAATCTGAAGAGAATTAAAAATTATAGAATTCCAAATGATTTTCTTTTCTTCACAAATATCATTTTCACTTTGAAACAAAATTGCCCTTGCTTTCATCAGACGATCTTTTAAAAATATTTGCCCCAAACACTACCCGTAGTTTTTTGGTTAATGATAATGCTGAGCATTGCTGTCAGAAAAGTAGAGTTCATAATTTAACCGATGTTTTAATTCTCCAACGGACAAGATAGAAAAGGCCTTGTTACAAAAATGACCTAATTGGAAAAAGCTGATTTATATGTAAATGTTAGGAAGGGGAAACGTGAGTGCACGCGAAAAGCCACAAGTGAAAGACTGCTTTGAAAAAGGTGGAAAGTGAGTTGGTATGAAGTAGGAGAAAGAAATCCTCTGATGACTTTAAATGCCATAGAATGGTAGACAGTCTTGATGAGGGTCATCGCGTGTCAGACGAAATGGTCAAAAGTGTGTCTTCGCAAGAACGCAAAACCTTTCAGGTACAAATATAATAAGGTTTGACAGCGTTTGGACAAGAAAAATAATGCCAGTTAACATTGACGTCATTACTAAAGCATACATTTCTTGTATAGGAGTATATGATGGAAAATGAAGCATCAGTTATATAAAGGACCTCTGCATGGATATTGCCTGCACTTCACATGTTATTTAAAGCAATAATTTTCTTTCCATACGATCTTGAAAAGTAGCTTTATATTACTCTAATATATTCAGAAGAACTATAAGTGAACCGTAGAGCTTTTGCAGAGTGAAAATAATAATAGTTATTGGAGGATAGCGATGTCAAGATTCTATAAAAGCGAGAAGATGTAAATTTAAATACTTGTATTTATTAAATATGTGCATTCCTTTTATTACTTTCATAGTCTGTAGTGTAATGGAACCCTACTAACAGTTACAGGAAAATGAAGGACAAATTAAATTTATTTCATTATAACAAAAAAAAGGAAAGTAGCAATAGCATATAGCAGGAAAATAAAAGGCAGCAATAAAAGAAGATATCAGCAAAACACCGCAAACCAAACTCAATGTTTGTTGTCTATGAATTATTCCGCATTATCAAAAATTGTTTTCTGTTACCAATTGCAAAACGTACGTTTTTTACGTAAACGTACCTTTTTTAAAAGAATAAAAATGCGTATAAAATTTATATATATGTACCTTTTTTTCCGACGTAGTTACAGAACACTTCGCCAAAAACTCGATATGCGAAGTCGAATCGAAAACTGCCTTTTCTATGGAAGAGATCGGCACGTTAAATTTGAGGACCTATAAACTTTGTCGTTGAACTTTAGAAGGAATATTATGTGAATCTCTAGAAACCAATTCTCGAAATTTTAGTTGAAGATTAGTGCATGATGATTTTGAAGATTATTGAGCTCACTGGCCCCGTGAAGGGCCTCATCTCCGGTGGTGACAAACATAAAGAATGAAAGCATTGGAAATGCCCGGAGGTTAAAGGAAATCGTGAGAATTGAAAAATCCAAGCATTCAAAATTGAATTTAGGTAGATTAGAGCAGAATATTCCTTGGTCTTTTAGAATTAGAGTTCCGTTAATATTGCTCAATCTCTTGAATGACCAGATGTTAATGGTTTTTATTATTATTGAAGAATATTTCTGAAAGTTTTTACCATTTTTTTTGAGAAACAATTGGTGCATTAAGATAGGTATGCACATAAATTAGACCTTGGAAAAGAGCATATTGGGTAAAGTAGAATCTGCTGTGTATCTGCCCTATATGGTGAACTAGAGCAAGTTAAAGGGCCATCAAAATTGAAAGGAAGATTTTTATATTTAGCATTTGTAATATAAAGAATGTAATATAAATCCATAACAAAAATTTAATTTACACTGGTTAAATATAGGATATTATTTAGAGACGATTTCATGCATTAGGTAGATATTCATGTAGCTCTAGTGTGACAAAATAGTTCTTGCAAGACAGTTTGTTTAGTAAGTAAAATTTAATTACTGATTGATTCTTTGATGCTTTAACTTGTGATGTTTCGTTTGACGTCAAGAAACGTACAGTAATAAAAAGGGCGTGTAGAGAAATATAAATATCATTATTATGGAAGGAATGAAAGATGAATAAGAATTCTTGTATATTTTATTTTAGCTGAAATTTTTAAATCGGTTTCTTTGCATTCTTAACTGTATTTTAGTGTGCTAATATTTTTAAATTTTATCAACAAGAATGGAAATCGCGAAATGTGAATTTTGCGAAGCTTATTTTACAAATTTTGAAGTTCATAATTGCGTGAAGATTGGGAATCAACATTATCAAAGTCCCGCAACCCTTCCTCAATGTAGTTCTGGTAATCTAGCTGAGGATATCGAATTAATAACAGAGAATGAAATGGACTATGAAGCACGGTGGCCATATTTGAATCAAAATAATTCTTCAATGCAACAAAGCTTTCCTCACGAAATACATCAAAGAATCAACTGCGATGAGACGTTAGGTGCTGAAATGTTTTCCCAGTATGGAATTGCTGACTACAATCAATATAATCCTGCAATTTCAGATTTTCATTTTCCAGGCAGACCATTTGTAGAAGAAAAGGAATCCAAATCAATAAATTTGCAACAAATATCTGAAGAGAGTAGCGCATTTAGAAATCACAACTTACAGTATTCTGATGCCTCAAATCCGGAAAACCCTGCTAACATTCCCATGCCACTAACTGAGCCAGGTGTTTTGCCTGGGTTCCAACAGACGTTCGGTCAAGAAAAAAATTCGCTGATGAATCAAACTATTCAAAGTCCTAAAGCAGCTTCACAACAGGAATATACTGGAATGCCTCGCACGAATGAAGTGTCGTTCAATTTTCCATCCATCTACCAAAATTTCGATGGAAGTGGCCATACGTTAACGAATGAAACATCGCAATACACTGAAACGTCTGTAGAAATACCGAGTTTCTACATTCAAAATGCCCAATATAGTAGCAGCAACCTGATTCATCCAACTAATTCAATTGAAAACTTCCCTTTTACAGTATTAACATGTGATGACCCGTTAGAAAATCTACCATTTTCCACCAGTATTTCATGCGGCAATACAGAGGAAAATATTTCTGAAATTGAAAATTTAAATGTTAGTACTGACGCCATTTCGATACCGAGCACTACACAGATTTTCAAGAAGGGCCAAAAATTAATCGTAACTAATTTCGATGCATTGGAAGACGAAAATAATCCGAAACGTACGAAGACAGATTTTAGTTATTCTTTTGATTCTTATTCTGACTTTAGTTATTCTGTTTCCTACCCTTCAAGAGGCTCTCAAACTGAACTGTATAGTTTTGGAAGTGAAACACTCCACAGCACCGCAAGCAGCAACACCGTTCCTCGTGCATGGGAATATGCAAGTTTAGTTTCTTGCTCATCAGAAAGCCAGAATGCGTCTAATATTTACACCACAACTGTTGCAAATGAAAGCAATGCGACCCACAAGAATCGTTCGGAAGGAATAATTTTCAGTAGAAAAGTAAATTCATCTGAAGACTTGGATACCCCTTCTGGAAATATGAAGAAGCAATTATATAAACGCGGCAAAGAAGGAAAAGCTTTCCAACCAACGACAGCTGATCATGAATTTCGTGATCGTTCTCCTACAGTTGCTAGACCACAAAGATGCTATTTTGGTAAGAGTTCCAACCTGAGCAAACCAATCCACGCTGGCTCTAAATCATTTACATGTACAGAATGCGGTAAAAGCTTTGCTAGAAACGACTACTTGCGCGTACACTTCCGCATCCATACAGGCGAGAAGCCATACTCGTGTGGAGAATGCGGCAGATGCTTTGCTGCCAAAATCAGCCTGAACAATCACGTCCAAACCCACACTGGCGATAAACCATATCGGTGCTCGGAATGCGGTAAATGCTTTGCTTTGAAGAAGACCTTGCGTGTACACTTCCGCACCCATACTGGCGAAAAGCCATTTTCATGTGGAAAATGCGGGAAATGCTTTTGCTGGCAGTTCCAATCCAAACAGACACGTCCGTAGCATCCATACTGGCGAGAGACCATATGCATGTAATAAATGCAGTAAAAAAGTACGCTACCAATTACTACCTCAAACGCCACATGCTTCTGCATACTAGAGAAGACGGAAGCAAGTGCGATTCTTGCGGCGCTGAGTTCTCTTCTGAGGACTCGCTTACAGCTCACAAGTGTAGGAAGAATGAATAAATTGTTTTTGAGAGAATACTTTCTAGGTGAAGTAGTTCATTAATATTGAATAACTTGCCGGGAAATAAGAACTTTCTTATAATTCATTGTTCTGTTCTCTGTTTTATTTATTTATTTTTATGTTTTCATTTATCAGATTACTGATACAACTTCGCTTTTTGTGAGATACATTTTTAGGAACTTAAATATGTTTTATACCTCTTGATATTTACTCAGTGCGGTTTCACGTGAAATTTGAAAATTCTTGAAATGATTTCAATAATGTTTTAGTATATTTATTGGGGATACGATTAAGGCTTTTAATGTTTATCTACAATAATTGTAAACAAAAGTTTGTGAAGCGTTTTTGAGTGTGCAGTTTGACAATTTAATTAATATATAGATTTTAATGACATTTTAAATTTTTACAGCATTTCACTTTTAAATGAAATGTGTTTTAAAATGCAATTTTAAATATTAGCTTTTACTTAAGATAATTTTAGTAGTAAAGGGATTATTTGTCCTAAGTTAATAATAATTTAATATCCTTAAATTTGAAATGCATTTAATTTAAAGCATTTAGCGTTTCTTAACTTCATTATATGTATAAAATTGAAAATTCCAGGCAATGTTATGCCAAAAAGGAATTCTGAATGTATTTATATTTGAAAAAATGTAGTCTGTTGTAATTGATATATTTCTGTCTTACTAATAATAAATGTGTATTAAATATCTCTTTGTTGACTTTCTGATTAAGGTTTCTAAAAATTGAGCATTTAAATCAACTGTCTGCTGATCTCAATACGGTGGTGAGAACTATTTTCTTGTGCGATTTTAAAATATAATCTCGATTATTTCGTCATATTCTGATATACAAAATAGTTTAGGCAATAATAATAATTTTTAGAAAACGCTGTTTTAATTGCAATATTGTGAGGCTTTCAATAGCTATTTGTTTTGCTACATAAAGTATTTTAATAAGTTGAAAGAAGCATTTTATGTTTAAAGCTGTTAAACCCCAATTCAATTTAGGAAATAAAATTTTCTCGGAGCTTAATTTGTGAACTATAGGAAACCAGTTAAGTGCATTCGGACTTGTCATCCTTTAACGAACTTCAATTTTGGCCAATTTCAGTTTAATGATAAAGCGTGAATGGGGATAATTGTTAAATCTCGAAATAATAATTCCATTCTTATTTTTTAATAATTCATTCGCGAAATATGCCCGTTGTAACCGGAATGTAATGACACTAATCAAGTGCATTGGAAAAATATTGGTTAAAGATGACTTTTAAAAACCAACTTCATTATTAGATATTACATTATTTTACAAATTTTAATAATTTTTGCCTAAGGCATTAGTTAACTTGCTTCACAACACTTTTTGACCATATCCTCATACCTAGAAAGCGCATTGGAATTATTTATGTGTTCAAAAGGACTAGGCCGACTGGAGACAAACAAAACAGTTTGTCTATTCTACTACTCCAATTTAGAGGTGGTCACGCGAGCAGTCATGACCAGTCAAATGCCTAATTAGAATCACCTTTGTCTTTATTGGAAAACCAACAGGGAATAGTTTTCTCTTTGCCCAGAACTCGCCATCTCTTACAGCGACCTAGATGACCATTGGCTAGAGCTCTGGCCTTTTTACCACAGGCTTCAGGTTCAGATCCTGGCTCTGGAGGGATACTAGTTTGTTGTTCGGAATCCACGTTAAATCATATCTTGTATCAAGAATCTTGTTTAAGAATTTTCTTAAGAGTCAAGTTAACTATTTAGTCATGTGAAATGAAAGCTGTCGATTAATGCTTTGCTCTATCAATGTTCCTTTCTTAGCCGATATATGAGCTTTTTCGTTGCCCATTATTCTACAGTGGGTTGGGATCCATTTTAAAGGAACCTTTCGTGCCAGTGTCTTAAGCAAAGGCCTACAATCCAAAATTCTTTGGGAACTATTTTGATTATTCAAAAGTAATTAAAGTGCACTCTTGGAATAGGACAATATGACTGCTGTTATAAAGGAATTGCTACAAATCGAAAATTGCTGAATAGCTATAGCAATAGCTTCGAATTTACTATCAAAGACAGTAATAGGAGGGCCCACAGGTAAATAGAAAATAAAAACCTCTCTATGGACACCCACTCCAGCACCTTTCTCTCTTTTGAACACAGAGCCGGACACGCATCCATTTAATCAGGGTATAACAGATCTCAATAGTATCCATTGCAATAGATCTTAATTGTGAAACGTCCATTTCTTTTTTTTTAAAAACACGTTGCAGGAGATCAAGATGTATTATCAAATTTAAAAATTCCAAGTGACAAGGGAGGAGATTTAAAATTAGATAATCTCGGCATGTGGCATCTTCATTTACTTTTCGCATAAACAGGGTGATCCAAAAGTCGATACAAATTTAAAAATTAAACATTTGGAAGCAAATAGAGATAAATGATTGCTGCTTCGACTGAGGAACAGAAATTAAACGAATTTTAAATCAGAAGAAAAGTTCAGTAAGTTGAATCTTATCTTAAATAAGAAGCGCTAATAAGCAAGCCATATAATACCATTTTAATTAATTGCAATAATAATTTTTACATTTCTATTTTGCTTAGGTTATGCCTTAGTCTAATTTGCTTTCGTGCCAGCAACAGGCACAATAAATATTTAAATAGACATGAGCTTCTTTTGTGAGTGATGCATGTTTCAAATTCCTAGATACTATTCCTACGAAAATTTGTTCAAAATTGTGTTCATAAAATGTGGGTGCAGTCGTTTGCATATGTGACATTGATTCTGACGCACGTTTACATTTCTAATGATCAATGAAAGTGGTCCATTTGAAAATAGAATTGTTTTTATAGCCTAATTATGCTTTTGTTCTTCAAATATGGCCGGTCAATGCGTTGGGATTTATCGATGCATATTTTTACCGCTTCATTATACATATTCACTTGTCCTCTACAAGGTTATCAACATCCATTGCTTCCGTTAAAAGTGAACGGTGGCTCTTTTCTTACATGACACAGCTTAGACCACTTTTGTTCGAGAAGATCTTTCAGAAGACATCCTATCTTCTTGCAAAACGCCATTTACTTCGAATATAGATACTTGAGGAAATGTATTGATACTTCAAAAATAATTATTTTTTAATCAAAAATTAATTAATAGTTATTAACTTGAGAATATTTGCCACTATATTAACATTATAAATGTGACAAACAAATTAGCATTATCCAGAAAGCAATCAACGAGGCCAGATACATTGCATACAAATATCGGAATGGACTACCTCAACACCGGAGGATTTTGTATATTCCTCTCCAATTCTCACGAAAGGGGTCTGGAAATTATAAATTTACAGCGCTCATACAGAAACACGTAAACTTCGGATTCGACTTCGCTTCCTGAGTTCGAGTAAACCCAATCCTTCGAACCCAACTGAAAGAATTTTAATGTTAAAGATTAATCGTCTCCAATGTTAGCGCACAACCACAGTTCATGGTTTGTCTCCATATGTTGGATCTTTCCTCGATTACCTTCATTACCTTATTAGAATGCCCTTCGCAGGTAACCTCCGAATCATTCGTTTCAGTTCATTTGCAGGTATTTTGTTCACAATATTTAAAACTGTATGTTGAACTATATAATCTTGGTGACAAACGTAAAAAAAAAAAAAGGAATTAATTTAATTTTAAAAATTGCATCTTATTCAACTTAAAGTGTTTTGACCATAAAGTGTTTGATAGTGTTTCATGGAAAATTATAAATTATTTCTTCGTGTTTAAAATAATCATTTTTTCCCTAAACCTTGTAAAAACTGACTTTGTTTACGAAATGATATATAAAATTTATTTTGCTTGTAAATAAACGTAATAAACAAATCTAAGACATAACAGCACTCGACAAATTAACAAATTACTTCAAACTAAATCATGATTTCTGAATGCACAAACAATAGCATTCAAACATATTTTCATTTGATTTATTTGTCATGATTAATTATTCTTTATTTTAAATAAATATTCTAATTTCTCACATTGTCTGTAACGTAAACAATAGCCGTATTGCATTACGAATGCAATGCTATATTCAATCAAAATAGTTCTAACTATTATTGATAAGTTATAAACATATTCTTTTAAACATTTTAAAGTGATTCTACAAAAAATATGTATTTTGCTGCAACTATTGTTGCGTAATATATTACGTTTAATGCTGGTAATATGTAATGCATAATTAACAATGGTATTTATGCTTAAATGAATAGCATAACGATATGGTCAAAAGTGTCTCTTCAAGAGAACATAAGATTTTAAGGTACAGCCGAATAAAAGTTGGTGATGATCTGCCAAGAAAACAATGGCAGCCGATGACGTATACAAGGTGATTCAGTGGACAATGGACAAACTTTAAGGGGTAGTACAAGCTTACATTTTTCTTGTAGGGGCGTGTTTTATAGGATATGGGTTCCTGCATGGAATTTGCTTTGCCTGCATGGACAATATTTCTTTAAAACAATAATTTCTTTCATTCTATGTTTTATTGAAATGTAGCTGTAATTTTAATCTTTGTAATGTATTCAGAGGCACTGTGAGTGAATAAGAACTGTGAAATATTGTATTGCAGAGATGCGAATCTGCTATGAATACGATGTGACTTAATTTTAAAATTGAATTTTTTGTTCAATTTAGCGGATTTTTTTGGTCCATTTATTGCATTCTTAGTCTGTGGTTTTATCAGGTCCTTTTTACGATCATTTATGGAACTGGCAGAAACAAACTAAAATTAAATTAGAAAAATTTTTCGAGGAAAACCAGTAAAAAAATATACTCATGTTCATAAATCAAGGATAATGAAGTTCAGGCAAAGAAAGAGACAGAAGCAAAACAAATTTGACTTATTTGTAAAGTCTATTTATTAAACAAAAGGTAAAGAGCAAAAAAGATGCTATATGTTTGACATAATTAATAAAAATTGCGATTTTTACTCCCTGAGCAAATTTCAAAAAGAACCTATTTACAAAAAACAGTATAACATGGTTAGTATGATGGTTAATATGGAGTATGTATCCTGGACGATGCAATACAGACCTTACAACGCCTAGGCATGCTGAGTATCAAAGTATCAATCTGATCTTGGGGAATATTACACCACTCATCAAGCAATGCCCTCCGAAGTTCCGGTTGAAGTCCATATCCCACACATGCTCTACTGGATTCAAGTCCGGTAAGTATGTTGGCCAATCCATACGTGTGATATCCTCCAATTGAAGGCATTCGTACAATGTTTGCACGGTGAGGACGGGCGTTGTCATCCATAAACAGAAATTCAGTACCCATGGCACCCGAAACAAACGTACATGTTGTTCCAGAATGACATCCCGATAGATGTGGCCTGTCATCGATACACTCTGAACATGCAGGTCAGTTCTGGAACCAAGAATATTCCTCCCCAAACGAGCCATCCTGTACCACCGTAACGGTGTCGTTCAATGGTGTTCTCTTGATGGTAACGGGTACCTGGCGCTCTCCATATGAAAGTCCGGCGAGAATCAGACTGCAAACTAAACCTGGACTCGTCAGAAAACATCACACAAGACCACTGTTGCGGTGTCCACAATGCATGCTCTCTACTCCAGGTTAATCGCAGGCGACAGTGAGTTGCGGTAAGTGGAACACATCTGACAGGCCTACGAGTATATAAACCAATGTGCCCTAAACGTCTGTACACGGTCTGCCTTGAAACTGTCGTACCGGTAGCTGAAGAGAGCTAACGAGACAGGTCTGATGCTGTGCTCCGTCTGTTTCTTTTGGCAGTAACTGCTAAATGTCGGTCCTCATTCGGCGTTGTAACTCGGGAGGCGACCTGTGCTGTAACATCTACTCACATTACCATCATCTTGGAATCGTTGCCAAAGCCTGGAGATGACACTCTGGGCGATTCCAAGTTCCTCGGATACTTCCAGCTGGGTACGTCCACATTCCAGTCGTCCGATAATTCTACCACGTAAAAAATCATCCAAATGCTTCCTTTGTACCATAACTATGCGTTTATTGCACTGAAAGGCTTTTAAAGCGCTTGTGAACAATTTTACTTCTTTGCCACCATTCCTTATATACCCTCTCTTACACTCGTCATTGTGACGTACTATCCGCGCCATCTGGTGGTTTCCTGTAATTTGCAGATTCTTCTTCAAGATGTGTGTGATAATTCTACAGGTGAAATTTTTATTTTAAAGTTCAATTTCTGTGTGATTCTGAATTATCCTTAATTTATTGACATGAGTGTACAAAGCCAGTAATTGAAGAAGATATCAGTAGTCAACCGAAAAATAAAATCAAACGTTTCATGTATATGATTTATTCCACATTCTCAAAAAATTATTTTCTACTGCCAATTTCAAAAGCATTTCTTCATTGAAAATAACATAATATAGAGAGTTTTTTTAACATACGCAACATCCAACTGATACTGGTTTACAGCGCGTTGAGTTTAATAACTGAGATCGGGACGAAAAAACTCGAAGTATGAAGCTGAAACAAAAATTCTCGTTTATATGCCAGTAATAGAATTGATAAATGTGTGGACATAAAAAATTGTTTAAATTGCAGTTGAAGATTTGGATTATTTGAATTTCCAGAAATCCTCTCTAGAAGCTTGAGTTGAAAACTGCTGCAATACATCCAAGATGCACTCAGGTTCGACCCGCCTAAAAAGTGCACCTTGGGTAAACCTAAATCGGCCATACATCTTCCTTACGACGAACGACATCAAGTCAACGCGCCTCTAGAATTGAACGCAATGATATTAATGTACTGTATTTTTAATATTAAGTGCAATTTAAAGTTGTTATATAAACAAACATTTATTTCATACTAGATGAGAAAGACATGTCTTAATTAGAAATGACGTCTGGTAAAGGCAGAATTTCATTTAGCACTAGTGCGACAAGATGGTTCTTGTAAGACTGTTTATTTGGCAAATACAATTTCGTTTCTGTTTAGTTCTTCCATGATTTACCTTCTGAAATTGCATTTTACGTCACTCGAAACGTAATTTCATTTAAGAATAAAATATCAAAGTGTTTATGTATAAGGCGTGTACAGAAAACACAAATCTTATTATTAATGTATAATGAATGTCAATTAAATAAAAATTAATTTATAATTATATTTTACTAAATTTTTTTAACTATTTTTTACATTCTTAACATTTTAGTAAGTTAATATTTTTTAAATATTTTATTATACAATTAAGTATGGAAATAACAAAATGTGAATATTGTAACACTTACGTTACAAATTTTGAAGTTCATAATTGCGTGAAGTTTGGGGACCAACATCGTCCCAATTATGCAACTATTCCTCAAAACAGTTATGCAAACTTAGCTGAAGATATTGACTTGAGAACAGAAGAACAAATGTACTATGCAACACCAAGGTCACCTATGAATCAAATGAATATTTCAAGGCAACAAAGCATTCTTTCCAACGTACATCTACCAATCTACTGTAAAGAAATGACAGCTACTGAAATGGTTTCCCAGCACGGAGTTGCAAACCAGTATGAATATAATAATGAAACTTCGGATTTTCTATTTCCTGACATGTATCCTTTTCGAGCAAATGTGCCCAATTCAACACAATTGCAACTGCCATCTGAAGAGGGTGAAGTATTTATAAATCAAAACCTGCAGAGTTTTCAACCCTCAAATTCAGCACACCATCCAAATAATTCCATGTCAATAGCTGAACAAGGTTTAATGCCTGGGTTTCAAAAGACATTTGATCAAAGGACTGCAACGATAAATCCAACGGCTCAGCCTTCTGCTGCATCTGCACAAATGATATTTTCTAAAATGCCTCACACGAAAGAAATGCCATCCCAATTTTCCTCCGTCTGCCGTAATTTCTCTGAAAGTGGCCCTGCATTGACAAATCGGTTATCGCAATATTCTGAAACGTCTGCAGAAATGCCGATTTTGTCTATTCAAAATGCACAATATAATTCTATGTACAGTACTCCCCAAACTAATTACATTCATCGCACAGAATCCTGTTTTGGCACAGCAGCCTGTGATATCCTTTCAAAAAATCGCTCAAATTCCGGCGACAGTCTATGCAGAAATAGAGAAGATGGCATTTTTAATCTTTATGGAACTGAAAATCCTAGTCATTTTACTGACCACGTTTCGTTGCCGAGCACCTCGCAGGTTTCTGTGCAGAACCGGGAATCCCATGCAGCCAAACTCTGTGCAGTGAACATCAATGAAGATAAGAATACTTCAAAAAAATAAGCAGGAACTGATTTTAGTTATGGAATGGACAATAGTGTTCCCTGTACTTCAAACGCCATTCAAACCCAACAGCGTAATTTTGCAAGTGGAATAATGAACAGCAACACCGAACCTCGTGCATGGGAATATTCAAGTCTATCTTATTCATTGGAAAACTGTAACGCCTGTAAAATTTCCATCACAAGTACTGTAAAGAAGAGCAGTGTGAATTGCAAGGAACATTCACCAAAAACATTTTGAGAAGAAATTCGAGTGCATTTAAACAAAACTGGGATACGCCTGTTTTAAAACCGAGGAGAGATTTATATGCATGCAGTAAATGTCCAAAGCAATTCTTTCGGAGAGATTTTCTTGAATCACATGAACTTCGTCACAATATTGAGAACCATATGTGTGTCAGTTTTGTTACAAAATATTTGCTGAAAGTTTCAAACTGCGCTTTCACATCTGCACAAAAACTGGCGTAACACCATATGCATGTAAGCATTGCGATAAAAGCTTTGTTGATCGTCCTGGCCTGAGAAGACATGTCCGCAACATCCACATTGGCAAAACACCATATCCGTGAAATGAATGCGTCGAAAGCAATGTAAACAATTGTTACCTCTAGCACCGCATACTTAAACACACTGATGAAGTTGGAAGCAAGTGCGATTCTTGCAGCTATGAACTCTTCTAAAGAATCGCTTGGAGTTCACAATTTTAGGAAGAATAAACAAAGTAGTTATTCAAGGAATGCCTTCAGAAAAAAGTTCTTTAATTTTGGAGCCTCGAAATAAGAAAGTTTATTTATAATTCAGTGAGATTTTCTATGTTTAATTTAATTTAAAATTTTTGTATCGTTGCGTTTTTCCACTCCCATCATTCAATGATGATTCTTCGTTCTTGGGTAAGATATTGTTTTAGAAATTAAAAATATTTGAATGTATTCTGTTATTATCGTATGCTGTAGTATCATGTGTAAGCAGGTGTTCTCTGCAACATTTATGTTTTAATAATGTTTTGTAATATTTGATGTAGAATCATTTAATAATTTTTGTGATAACTATCTACAATAATTATAGATTAAACGTGGACAGTAGGGTATTTTTAAGGTTCAATTAGGTATTTTTAATTCATAATTTTAACTTTTGTGCGAATATATATTTTAATGTTATAAGAACTTTTTAATAGATTTCAGTGCATTTTAAATTCTTACAACACATTATTTTTTGATGTAATATATTTAGAAAACAATTTTAAATACTAGCTTTTATTATTATATTAATATTAAATTAAATTTTATCATTATACCAACGCCAATTTAATAATCTTAATATTTTACTGTATTGAATTTCGCACATTTAGTTGAGTATTTTATATGCATGAAAACCTCTTTAGATAATAGCAGACAATTTTATGTCAATATTTTTATGAATATATTTATAATATATTAACTGATTTAATGAAAAGCAGCATTTTCAACATGTATTTATTACAAACATTTATCTTTAATTTAATTCTGAGAACAATATGACTGCAATTTGACTACCTCTTCCTCTTTTAGGAAATTTAATGATTGCCAAATTAAGTTTAATTGCAAAACCATAAGAGAAACATTTTAACGTGAGTGGGAGAATTATTAAATCATGATTGGAAATACTGTAGTCCGCTTTATTCTTTTAATAATTCTCGAAATCTCAGCAGGAGTAGCCATAGAAAATGGACTGTAATACAGAGGTTTATTAAACGAGTAGAAGAAAATATTAATGATGGCTGATTTTTAAAATTAAGTTGCATTATTTGAATTTTTCTATGAACGTTTGTTGATCAAAAGTAATGACCTGTTGATCGTTTGTTGATCAAAAGTAATCGAACCTGTTGATCGTTTGTTGATCAAAAGTAATCGAACCTGTTGATCAAAAGTAATCGAACCTGTTGATCGTTTGTTGATCAAAAGTAATCGA
>BPLR01014216.1:0-52999 GCA_021605095.1 Caerostris extrusa
GCAGTTTATATATTTAGCGCGGAAGTTTTGTTTAGAATACATAATATACTAATGATAAATAAATATATTTTTCAATTGAATTTTAAAATAATATTACGTAAAAATCTATGAAAATATGAAGGAACATTATCATTGTGGATACGTTTCTCAAAACGGAATTGTACATTGTTATAAAATATTTTTATTTTTTTACTTTCATAAATATCATAAAATTGCAATAACAAATAATTTCCTTTTTGCTTTTTGGTAAAGGACCAATTTTTATATTTTTATTATTACTTTAAGGCCTGTGCATTATCACTGTAAGGCCTTTTGTATCGCTTCTTTAAAGGCCTGTCTATCCTAAATAAATTAAACTATACGATATTAGTATTTGAGGCAAATGAGTTATATGAAAACATATTTTTTTTCTGAATTTCTTTTTTCTCAAGTGATCTGTTTTTCAAAATGTAGAGTTTGACCACTGATTGTGTGAATAACTGATTAGTGGCCAAGTCGAACGGATTCGGGAAGGTGTCTTTGGGGGTGGTCAACCCTAATGCCACTTAACGGAGTTATGATAAACTGACACATTCATCTATTCATCTTGATACGCAAAGACTGAACGTGCATGGCTTCGTTACTCTCTTTCCCAAAGAATGTTTTATTTTTTTTAATTGTTTTCTTCTTGTTGTTTCATAACTTAAGTGCATTGCTTTATCCCATTAAACACCAAAATCAGTCTTACGATTGATTACTTGAGACAAATTACACTACATCTTTTCATTTTAATTTCCTTCCTTTTTTAATAATATATTGGCATTGTATTGCATTGACAGCAAGAGGCATGTGATTGGATGATGATGATTTCCAATCATGATCGTCCAATCAATTCCTTTTTTCTGTAAGTCCATAAAAATGAGAATCTCAAAAATTTATACAACTCCCTACATAATAATTCTCAAAAAATTAGCAAAAAATTATTTTTTTTAACTATTTTAAAACTATCAATAAATGAGTTTAGAATTGAATTTTTTTTTTGTTAGGTTTCGAATGAAACATTTCATGTAGAAAAATAATAAATAGATTTCCTAAACAAATACTTTATACTATTACAAGGATAATAGTATATTTATACTTAAAATATTGTTCGTATAGTGCTCAATTTTGTAATGTTTTGTACTATTTGATATAAAATAAATATAGTTTTTCTATTTGATAGGTTTTGTAAAATAAACATAGTTTTGTTGTGTAGTTTTTTTTTTCTATACAGGTTTGTGTAGTTTTTTTCTAGGTTTGTGTAGTTTTTTTTCATTTTGTTTTTTTTCTAGGTTTGTGTAGTTTTTTTTTTAGGTTTTATTGCATAGTCTTTTTTTTCTAGGTTTTAATTTTTCTAGGTTTTATTGCATAGTCTTTTTTTCTAGGTTTTATTGCATAGTCTTTTTTCTAGGTTTTATTGTCTTTTTTTTCTAGGTTTTCTTGTGTAGTTTTTTTTCTAGGTTTTCTTGTGTAGTCTTTTTTCTAGGTTTTATTGTGCAGTTATTTTCTGGGTTTTGTTTAGTTGTATGGTTTTTTTTTTCCTAGGTTTTGTTTTTAGTTTTTTTTCCTAGGTTTTGTTTTTTTTTAGTTTTTTTTCTTGGTTTTGTTTTATGTAGTTTTTTTTTGATTTTGTGTAGTTTGTTTTTCTAGTTTTGTTTTGCTTTTTTTTTCCTTAGGTTTTGTTTTGTACAGTTTTTTTTTAGATTTTGTTTTGTACAGTTTTTTTGTTATATTTGGAATGAACCTCTTCATTTAGAAAACTCAGAAATACATTTCTAAGCAAATTCATTATATTTCGAAGATAATAGTGCACTTATACTTTCAAAATTTGTAGGATAATGTCAAATTTTATAACACGTTGTACTACCTAATATATTAAAGAACCATAGTTTGCCAATTCTATGATCAATTTCTAACCCATCTTTTCTATCAAGTCATTCGTATTAGGTTTCCGTTTTTAACATGATGAGCTCCGATTCACTAAGGGATACCGGAAACGGATATGCAGAGGGTAGTGTCTGTGCGTGCTACAACGGCAGGCGGTCGAGCGTATGAAAAAAAAAAAAGCAAAAACACGCTCCACAGAATTGACTTTTCGAAACATGGAGTACATGTACCACAACTCACCTACGTGACGGAGTGCAGAAGAGGTTGAGGGTTTTTGTTTGCAATTTTTTCGACAGCTATGGACCTTTTGTCCGAATGAGACATGAACTCATTCTTAACAGCGTGAGATTCGACTGTTCTTTTTTATTTTCCATTTCTGTGTCTGCAATCTGACGCGATTTGAATATTTTTGGGATATCTGAATATCGTTATGTAATGCAAGATGTATTTTTTGTCAAGACAATTTTCGCTTGTGTAATGAATTTTGTCACGTTTGAAGAATAGAGAAGGAATTGCTTTTGATTTTCTTACTGATCTTAAATTGTTTAGGACACGAATGTAAATAACTTATGTAATGTGTGTAACTTATAATATTTGAAATAAGATAGGAAAAAGTTTTTTTGACTGGCCTTTTGCATATCTATCGTACATGGATGGTACCGATGGATTTGAATTTAATTGATTTTTACAAAGTTTGAGAAAAAAGATATTTTATTGATTTTTTTTATTGTAATCGTATATTTTAAAATATTTAATCAAAATTAAAATTAAATCTAACTTTAAAAGATTCTAACACTATTTTTTTATCATTGTCAAATGTTTTCCATTTGATATTTTGTAAGATTTTTCGAATTCTTTAAATGTTTAAAATTGTAAAGCTTAAGTGCCACTTAAATGAAATACATGAAAAGATGACATAGCCGAATAATGATATTGACATCGAATAATTTGAAGAAAAGATGACATTTAATGAATGTAAAAGATGACATAGCCGAATAATGATATGAAGAAAAAGATGGCATAGCCGAATAATGATATGAAGAAAAAGAAAAAGAGAAAAAAAAAAAACAGGGTTGAATAATGATGAAATACACTCAAGAGCCAAAACATTATGACCACCCCTATATTTTGCAATGAACTCGCCTGGATGCCGTGGAAGGCATGTGATCAAGTGGAAGTGGTATTTAACTGGTATTAAGTGGTGGTATTAATCCATGCCAAGGCGGGTTAAAGCTGTGTTGCGCGCCAAAGGTGGGCCAACTCGTTATTGACAGGTGGTCATAATATTTTGCCTCTTGAGTGTAAATGATTGACAATTAATTATTGAGAATATTTTTCATAGTTGACATGTATTCGGACATTAGGAAATTTTTATTTTATTTAATTTTAGTTTCTTTTATGTTATATTTAAAGACTTATTTTATTTGAAAACATGAATACATTATTAATTCATTTTTTGCAAAACGTTTGACTTAAAAAAAAAAATTTTCAATCATTTTTCTTGATGCTTGATTACAAATGTCTTATTTTTCAATGTGGTATTATCATTCGAAGTAAAGTGAAACCACATGGAAATTTTAAGACTGATTTTTTTTTATAAACGGGTATAAAATATTGCTTCCTATTTTATAGTACGTTAAAGTGAGTTCATTTAAAAAATGTAATTTACTTAAATACAACATATATAAACGTTACTTTAAAAATAGTGAGGGAAACAATATAACCACTTATGTAAACAAAAGATTTTCCATTCAGGAAGATATGAGTAACATTTTTTAAAAATATCTTTAGTTAAAGAAATCTCAAAATAAATGTTATTCATATTTATTCTTTTTAATATATCTTTTATTTTATTTATGAAAAAAAGAAAACAAAAACAAATACAGTGAAATTCTGTAAATGTTTAATATTTTACATTATTCATTTAAATCAAAATTAATGTAACGGGATAAAAATATTTTTTGTAAAATTATGTTGTTAATTAGTGTTATTTAAATTTAAATGTTGTTTTTCGGTATTAATATTGTGTAGTGTTAATAAATTGAGATTCAAATTTAAGTTATCTTAAAATAACAATGATTCACTATAAAATACATATTGGGAACTTTTGCTAACAATTACAGATTTTAAATTTTTTTGTACAATATAAAATCGTATGAAATTGCTAAAATACTATCGTTCACATGCACATTTGGCAATTGCATCGATGTTATAAATGCATGAAAATTTATACAGGCAATTCCAAAATCGAGTTGTACTACTAATAAATAATAAGTAGAATTTCAACTAATACAAAGCAAAAATGCAAAATCAAATAAATGTAAGGTGAAATCAAATATTTCTTTTATAGATATTTGGCAGGATGTTTTTCTTCACTACTAGAATCAATCTTCTCAATTCAAAATAAAAAACTTCTCCACGTTTTAGAACTAAAGGGAACTTCACGTTTTGGAACTGAAGAGTTTTTTTTACTGATTAAATAGGCTATTGATGAATATCTTTTTTAAAAACCACAATTTAAAATTTATATCTTCGCACTTGTGAGTTACTATCCTAGATTGCTAAACTGAATCGGAAAGACTTAGTTTGATTGGGCAAAGTAAATTGGTTGTTCATGGCCCGATGAAAAAAGACATTAGTTGACCAACCATGCCTGACAACAGATTTGATTAGGTATAGGTATACAATCAATAGATTTCGGTTTTAGTATTAAAGTGTATTACAAAGAACTTCAATTGAGTTGCCAAGTTTCTTTGCTCTTTTTCTTTTCCAAGATGGAAATTTCGATACAATTCTGCTTGTCAACACAGCAAAAATTGCTTTTTTAAAGTTTGTTGTTATTTATTCTCCGTGCTCATCTTCCGGCAAATCCATCATGGTGTACGATTTTTGCTTTATGGACTTCTGGTGTGCTGCATTTTTATATTGCATTTCCGGGATAGTAGCGTAAAAGATTGCACTTTGCAAAGTCTCTTCTTTATGAGCGCCACCAAAGCGAGTCGACCTACATAAAACGAAACAGTATCGAAACCCGCTCGATGCTGCAACACCCTCGCTCTGTTCTCTCTCCACCCCTTCCCCCTTTTCACAATGCCTTTTCTAGGTGGGAAAAAAGTGAGATCTTTGTATCACAGTGCAAAATAAAAAATAACCGTGATAAATCATGGTGACAAAATTGTAATGGAGTGATTCCAGTTGCAAAAGAACTCTTGTCAGTAAAAAAAGTGACTTCATTTCAATTGTTTTTATTCCTTCTATTGCAATTATTACTCCTTTTTTATTTTTACGAAAACGTTAATTTTTTTTTTTTAAAACGGAGACTTTTTTTAGTAAAATTTATTTAATTGAAGTAAAATTAATTTTTTGTCTATTTTTTTTATTTAATTCCTTAAACTAATGTGTTCCATGGTAACAGTAACAGTAGCAGTTGATGAATTTAATTTGCCCCTTGATAATAATAGAAGTAGTTGATGAATTTAATTTGTCCCTTGATAATAATAGAAGCAGTTGATGGATTTAATTTGTCCCACAGTAATAGTAACAGTTGATGAATTTAATTTGTCCCACAGTAATAGTAACAGTTGATGAATTTAATTTGTCCCCACAGTAATAGTAACAGTTGAGGGATTTAATTTGTCCCACAGTAATAGTAACAGTTGGATTTAATTTGTCCCAATAATAGTAACAGTTGATGAATTTAATTTGTCCCACAGTAATAGTAACAGTTGATGAATTTAATTTGTCCCACAGTAATAGTAACAGTTGATGAATTTAATTTGTCCCACAGTATTAGTAACAGTTGATGAATTTAATTTGTCCAGTAATAGTAACAGTTGATAAATTTAATTTGTCCCACAGTAATAGTAACAGTTGATGAATTTAATTTAGTAACAGTTGATGAATTTAATTTGTCCCACAGTAATATTTGGGAGTTGATGAATTTAATTTGCCTCATAATAATGATAGCAAAAAAAAAGTAACATAGAATGCAACATTTATTATCAAAAAACTAGATTAAATTAAACAAATTAAAAATATTATTCCTAATCTTTATTTTGAGTGTTCAGATAGTTTTTATCTATATGAATATAATTCTTAAAACCAGAAACTTTTCGTCAGGAAGTACTTATGGCCGACAAGATTATATGTCATCTTCCTTATTCTTTTCCGTAAGAAACGGTTTGATGATGCTTGAAACTTGTTTTATGAATTATCCTTTTTTTTCAAAATTCGGAATAATGTAGATTTGTAAACTTGAATGGGGTGAGCTGCTGATCTTTTGGTGCCTCTTCTGCAGAAAGGAATGTTTTTTCCTATAACCTTTGATTTAGGTCCACAGTTTTGTCCACAGTCAGCATTAAGATAAGTTTCACCTTGATACTGATTTTCTGAAGCACGTTTCGAAGTTCTTGATGCTGTCATTCTGTTGCACTTAAATTGTTTTGCAGCTAACCTAATTTCAAATTTCTGCAATTTTTAGTTATTCTTTTGATCCAGAACTGGACAATAGAAACTAGATCTCTGCTTGAAAACTTTTTTTCATCTTGCTTACATAATGGGTTGATATTCAACTGAAATAAAGCAATTGATTACGATAAGCGGGTGAATTTAGAAAAAAAAATAGTTATAATTCTTGATAAATAAGTTAACTTAAAAATTGAAAGATGTCAAAACAAATGACAGATGTCATGATACATGGATTTCGATGGAAGGCATCGCAATTTTTGCGTTACAGCAAAACTTGTAGCTGCATTCGCCAAAAATTCCAATCGTTTAAATATTCACTTGCTGCTATTATGAGACAGAAGGAGTAAATCATAATTTAAAGAAATATATTCATCTGATTAAACAGCTTAAAAAATTTTCAAAAACTTCAATTTTGATGAAATAAATAAAATCACAGGGATATCTTATCACTATCACTAGTTATTAACGAAACTTAATTTTGGGCTCATTTCCGTTGTCTTCCAATGATTACGATTTAAGAAAATAATGAAATTGACTAACTTATTTTTAGCTGTTTCATAAAAAATTAGCGTTAATGAGTCGTTTTACTTAATATTTAGTGCGGAATTTTTACAGATTTTCTTCTTTGTAAAAAAGGACTGCGAATGTCATGCAATTGAAAACATTTTCTTATAATAGTGGTTTTAGTATTTCTGATAATTTTGTTATTAGTTAATTTTTTAGTAACTCAAATTGAGGAAATCCATATTGGATGTCTTTTTTTAATCTTATGGATTCTTAGGAGGTGATCTATATAAATATAAATTAATTTCATAAGGGTAACCAAGTAATTAATATTGTCTTATAACTGTGTTTCGAAAAATGACATTAAAAATAAACAATTTAAAAATAAAATTAAAAAAAAAAAAAAAAAAGCATAAAATAAGGTGATGCCTGATGGCCGAGTGATTAGCGCTCTGGCACTCGGTGCCACAGGTTTCGGGTTCGAGTTCCGACGGTGCCACGGATGTTTCTAGTTGTTCGGAATCCAATTTAAACCATAGGTGCCGGTTTAATAGGGCTGTTAGGTGTGGGGATGACAACCCCACTTCGTAAAAAAGAAAAACATCTCACTTCTCGTAATCTGCCAGTAGGCAGACGTCCTTAGCCTACTATGGGGCTGTTGCGCCCATGAGGATGATAAAATAAGGTACGTACAAATTAAAAAAATGTTCTTTTTGAAGAAGTTAACTAATTTATTAAGCTGCAAATTGAAATTTGATAGGAAAAAAAAATGAAGCCCCAATTCCAAAAGTATAATATATAATTTGTGGACTATGAAAATGTAAACGCAGATAATTTTAATGTAATTTTTGGAGCAAAAAATTTTTTTTTCGTTATTTTTATGAAATTATGTACTAAGCAAAATATTAATTTCCATTATGTTTAAAAAAAAAAAAAGAATCTTTTCATGTAAAAATAATTTTAATGGTATGAAAACTTTGACATTTTAAGAACTCAAAATGTCTTCAGTGTGGACATTTACGATCAAAATTGTATGAACAGTATTGTGTTTCCGATAGATTCTTCTGTATTGATAAATTTTGTTTATATAGCTGCCCTTTAATATTTTTTTGATACTTTTATGAAATATAGATTATTTTTAACCGAAATGACGTCACATATCAACGTCATTCGCATTTTTAGTGATATTATTTAACGTGAATGAATATATCTTGAAACATATTTAAAAAAATATGTAGTTAATTGAAGTTTATTTTAAACCTTTTGATTTTACTTTTTAAGCTGTGGCAATAAAAGCAGATTTAGAAAATAAAACATAATTTTAAAATATTTTTCTTAAAAAAAAAACCATTAAAGCTTTTCTTTTAAATATTTTTCTTGGTTAAAAGGAATGATTTCCTGTAAATTATATTTAGATAAAATTGCATTAATCTGATTATTATTGTTATAAAGTACATGGATTTACAGTAAAGTGTTTTTACATATTTTGGTTTATCTTATTTTAAACATTGAGGTTTAAGAAATTAAGATTAAAAAAATATTGCGAAATCGACAGCTTTACATTAAAATCACGTAGAAGAGCTTTTTCGTTTATCATTACAATGAATCTCAAATTAAATCAGTTGTTCTGGCGTTAATAGGATTATGATGTTAAATACACGTGCGATGAGGAAAAATATTTAAAATTTATCTTTAACATTTAAATAACAAAAATATTGTTTGCAGAATATTGTATACATTTGTAAACTTTTCAACTTTGCTAATAACGGGTTTTTGTTCAGAATCAAATCTGAAACTTTTACCACAGTGAATCAATTACAGTGGTACCACTGGTTTGGGATATATCTTTAATCTATTCCAGAGTTTTTTTCCATTTCAAACCTCCCAGTTCAACAATTAGTGTCCGTAACATATTTCAAGCTACATATGCCGCCTGGGAGTGCTAAATTAGTAACAGCGTTCATCGGTGCAGTCCACTTTGGTCTTTGAAAGGTCAATACGACCCAGTCCTCGACGTAATAAAAAAAATCTCGACCATATTTTTTTTCATAATTTGTGATTTGACCAATATCGTTATTTGATATTCAAATGGAACATGTGTAAAATTTAAATAAATAACTTAAGATCATGAAAAGGATTTTAAAAAAAATTGCAAACATGTTTCTTTTGATATACATTTTTAATCTGTTTAGAGATTTGGACTTATATCAATGTATATAAACGAATTTTTCGTAAAAAATAAAAAAATGACTTAATACTTACTTGAAATTGACAGGTTTGCATAAGAAAATTTAAACAAAAATTTACATAAACTAAATGTTCATGGTTATACTTAAATTTAGCAAAAATTTTCTTTTATTCTGTAAATTTTTATTGAAAAAAAATCATATAAATAAGCTTAGATGATAAAACATTTAAAGAAATATATTCTTTTGATACAGAAAAAAAATTTAAAATTTACATTTTTTAAAAAAGATTGGTCTTTAAATTTCTATGTGGAATTGGATACATTACTAATTATGGCTACAAACCATGCTCAGAATTAAATGATTATAGTTATATTGTAATATGTGATATATAAAATTTCTTAAATATCTTACCATTATTACTTAATGATTACAGTAAATTATAAAAGCAATTAATAAATTTAACGTTTATAGTCTCATATTTAAATCGTTAACAAAAAATAAATAAATCCAGTTTTACTTTCATTTTTTAGAAAAAATGTTTTTTTTTATTATTTAAAGTAAAATTCTATGTTCATAATTTGATAAAAGCTTTAATAAATCCATCCTATTGTGACTTTTTTAGAACCAAAAAATTCTGAAAGTCATTTAATAAAAAAATTATAAATGAAATTATCATTATACATTATATTAATAATTCTTATTTATTAGACAACTTATTATTATTAGTTATATTATTATACACTTATTATTATTATTAATTATATTACTTATAATTATGTCTTATTTATTTAAATTTATTGTCCCATTTTGCTTTCATTTGCTATTCTAAAACTTTAAAAAACCAAAAACTAGTTTTCCTTTCTGTAATTTAAAATAACTTTAACCATTTAAACCATCTTTAATTTCAGATTTTTACTAAATGCTTTCTATTGTAAAGCGTCTGAGATAGGGCAAAAATAAACATCGGTTTATTACTTAATAGTGGCCATTCAAAGAATCTTTTACAGAACAATATTCTACAAGCCATCATCAATAGTAAAAGTACAAGCGACGACGATACTTTTTCCTGTCTGCAATTTGAAATGACATGAACTCATTTAAGTCCATCTTTAATTTCAGATTTTTGCTAAATGCTTTCTATTGTAAAGCGCCTGAAATAGGGCAAAACTAAATATTACTTAATGCCATTCATAGAATCTTTACAGACAATTTTCTACAAGCCATCATCAATAGTAACAGAACGGCGACATGGTAAACCGCATGATTTAACAAATTAACCTACATGTAACAAAGCAGGCTGTATGGAAAGGATGGTAAAAAGATCTGCTAAGTCGATATATTTCACCCAGCGAAGCACACCTCCCCTCATGATAGGAGGAAGCGTGGGAACGTGATTTCCGTTCTGAAAAGGGGGAAAGGGGGGTTGAGGAGGAATCGTCTGCTACCTGTGAAAGGGCCTCTTTCTTAGAACAATGGACTGCGTGTTCCTTATTTGGAAATATGTGTGGATCTAGGGCCATAAATATAAGGAGTCGATGTTGGGTTTCACGACTTCTCTATATGTAGTTGTAATTGCAGTTTTCATTGGCCTATTTAGAGGAAGTGTGATGTGAACTCTTAATTTAAAGCTTGCTTTAGGTTTGGAATAGATTTAATGACTAGGTGAGTGTTTTAAAACGAAGTAAACAAACCGATTCTTAAATATACGAGTTTACTATTTTAAGATTATGTAATGGTTGTAATCAGTGCTTTGAGCAATATAGTTCTATAATATCTATATTTGGGGTATATTATTATACTCAAATATATATGTACAAATATTACATATGGTATATATTTGGATATTTTCAGTTTTTTTAATAACTGAAAATAGAATGCAAGTTACTACTTTGATAGAAAGGAAGTCTCTAAAAACTTTTTAATTAAAAAAAAAAAATGGCAGTAGCAACCATATTTGCTTGTAGAATCCTATACAAAAAGTAAAGAATAAATAGTATGAAAATGCTACTATATAAATTCATCTCTTAAAATTATATAAAAAAATTAAAATATTAATATAATATTATAAAGCATATATTAACGATTTAATTTAAAATAATAAATAATTATAATAATTTAATAATTTTATTTATAATTTATTAATATTTATTTTAATTTTCGAATAATAATAAAATTATAAATGAATTATATTAATAATAAAGTATTAAAATTCTGAAATATTTAATTATCTTTAAAAGTTTTTATTTATGTTTGTTGTTTCTTATCCCACTTGGCTGGCCAAGCCCACGAGCCCATATGTACTCATGATTAAAGGGGAAGGAAGCAGCTTCTGTTGTGATGGAGCACCGCGTAGGTAGAAGTTTGACTTTTGCTCCGTGACGCTCTTTTACAGTCATAGGAGACCGGGACCTACAGCTTAAAGTGGATTCCGAACCACTACGAACATCCATGGCACCGCCGGGACTCGAACCCGAAACCTGTGGCACCGAGCGCCAGGGCGCCAGACACTCAGCCATTCAGGTCCCAAATTTGTGAATGCCAACGGCACGCGGTGTTCCCAGGTGGTCACCCACCCAAGTACTGACCGCGCTCAATGATGCTTGACTTCGGTGATCTAACGAGAACCGGTATATTCAACAATAGTAACAACTTTGCTATGAGTTGCATCATTTATAAAATCATTAAGATTGGTAATTACGATTGTACATCATTGTACGCTGTAATTTTATGATAGGGATACTATTGGAAGAAACATTCAAAACGAATTTCTGAACTTATCTATTTCTTCGTTATTTTTTAAGGTGGGATTGATTAATTTAATAAAAGTTGTAACATAATTAAATTCATAGTAATTTTTTATCCACATCAGAACAGGATAGATTCATATTACGTGATTGTCTAACGTTATATTCATTTTAAGTCCACTTATTTTATTAAATTAGAATAGCATTTGAGCAAATAAATGAAAATGAAAATTATTTATCATTTAAGATGAATTTTCTGGCTTTTATTCACAATCATGGATTATTTACATAGTCATTAACTATTTAGTGAAAGATCTCTAAAGTATTTGAGATTTTTGAGTAACTTTCAATAAAAAAATTATTTGCAATTTTCTTTTTTGTATTCAAAGGTCACTTTCTACTTCCATGAATTTAAACAATAGTAAAATACCTGTGGTAAAATTTAGCATGGGGCATAATGATTATAAAAGTTGTAAACAAGAATAATGAATGTAAAACTAGGTATTACTGGTGTCTAGGTATATTTTAACAGGTTTGTTTACAATTATATTCTCTATTAATATTTTAAATTTATTTACAATTACTGATGTTTAGGAATATTTTAACATGTTTATTTACAATTACTGGTGTATAAGGAGTTTTGATTTATTTATAACTAGTTTTTTTCGGTTTATTTACAATTTACTATATATATTTATTTACAATTATGTAGTACTAATTTCAAATATCTATGCAATTAGCAATCTTCCTATTAACATCTTTTGTTAACATGCATTAACGCATTCATTTGTGTGTCGCATCTTTTCCGCAGAACTATTATGCTAGACAATATTGTCTAGCATAGTGGTTATAATCGATAAGTTAAATAATAGTTGTTTTCATTAAGTGAAAATAATATAATCGATAAGTTAAATAATAGTCGATGATGATTTTTACGTTCAATGAAAAATAATAAGAAAGAAATAGAAATAATAAAATCCATAGAAATAATTAAATCTATCAATGTTAAAAATCGATAATTACTGACATTTTTAAATTATTTCAACATTATTTTCGTAATATAACCATCCATCAACTCAGGAGAACTCTGATGAATGCAAGACATAAAATAATGCAGTTTTTTTTTCTACCACTTAACTCTTCACTTCAGTTCTACACCCACAAAAAAAATGGGGGAAACTATTCATTTCGTATACCACATAAATAAAATTTCTCCCTTCAATCATTTTCAAATTTGTTCCAAGTTGTACATCTATTTGTTGAATAGGCTCGTCACAGGAAGTTTGAATACATTGTGTTCGATACGGAAACACCCTGTACATTCCCAATTCATAATTTATGCAGAAATAAAAAAACTCTCCTTATTTCTATTACGTAAAAATATATATTTGAAAGCGAACAACCCCTCTATCAACGACATCATCCGTACAGTGCCGTTTTTGGGTGGAGTGATGACCACTTAACGACAACATTGCGAATTATTTAACGTTTCTTTTTTTTTCTCACTTTTGTCCACAATAGGTGTATCTCCTTGGCCTACTTAGTACAACTAGTCATCAGTGAGTTTATGGCATTGTTCGTTTTTCTGCCCAATGCTAGTGTTGCGAAGGGTCAAAGCACCTCGCAAAAAGGCTGCGATTATGCCGTCATTTTGATGAAAGTCTTTTCTTCTTTTCTAATGAAAGTCTTTTCTTTTTTTTTTTAAAGGCTCACAAACATAGTGTTTTTGCGGAGATTTTCCAAGACCTTCCAGATTGGAGATAAAAGCTTTTGTTTCAAATGTCAAAGCGAGCGTTTTTTTTTTTTAAAAGACGTTTGCCTTTACATACGCGATTTCCCGTTTTTGTGGGGTTTTTTTGCGTTTTTAATAGCTATTTTTATGCTCCAGGAAAAAGAGAATTATTAGAGGATATATTAATCGATAAGTTTAATAATATTAGATAATGTTTTCATTCCATGAAAATATTGAAATAACCTTTGAATATTAATCCATAAATTTTAATCGGTAAGTTTAATAATAATTGATAAATGTTAATCGGTGTATAATAATAATCGGTAAGTTTAGTAATAGATAAATGTTAATTGGTAAGTTTAATGATAGATAAATGTTAACTGGTAAGTTTAATAATAGATAAATGTTAATTGGTAATTTACTAATAGATAAATGTTAATCGATAAGTGCAATAATAATAGATAAATGTTAATCGATAAGTGCAATAATAATAGATAAATGTTAATTGGTAATTTAATAATAGATAAATGTTAATTGGTAATTTAATAATAGATAAATGTTGGCCCAATGGCCGAGTCGCTAGCGCTCTGGCATTTCGGATTGAGTCCTGGCGGTACCATGAATGTTTGTAGTGGTTCGAAATCCACTTTAAGCCGTAGGTCCCGGTCTAACAGGATCGTAGAGCGTTACAGAAGTAGTGTTACTCTGCGTCCTTAACTTATCTTCAAGCTACATGCAAATCCTCGGTAGTGCTTAGTTTGTAACAGAGGTGCAGCTCTTGCCTTAAGGCATCAAAGACAATTGTCTAAGTGTTTGCCAGCTGCATTAGAACAAAAAAAAAAAAAAATGCCGCCATTTTGATAAGCCTTTTCTTTTCTAATGAAAGTCTTTCTTTTTCTTTTTTTTTAAAGGCTCAAACATCGAGTTTTTTGAAGATTTTCCAAGACTTTCCAGATTGGAGATAAAAGCTTTTGTTTCAAATGTCAAATCGAGCACTTTTTTTTTTTTTTTTTTAAAGATGTTTGCTTTTTACACGCGCGATTTCCCGTTTTGTATGTATCTTTTGGGCGTTTTTAATAGCTATTTTTATGCTCAGGAAAAAGAGGATTATTTGATTGTATCAAATATACATAAAGAAAAAAAAAAGATGTGTATTTTTTTGTGTGTTTCTGGGAATTTTCTTTTACAATTTGTTTGAGAAACGGATTGATTCATATTATTAAGCGATTCATCGTGAAAGTATTTATCCTTTTTTGAACCTATAAAGGGAAAATTTTGATGATACGGTTTTAAACAAGATCTGAACTGTGTTATTATGATAAGAAACGAACGGGTAAGCTTATCATGTAATGCGGTATCTTTTCGCATTTATCAATAGTGAAGAATAAAAATTTTTCAATGTGTTTTTATAGTCATTTTATCTTAGACATCCATTTTATGATCTAATTTTTACATTCTAGTTTATATATATGTCAAGAAAAATAAAGTAAAAAGCGGAAAAAAACGTATATTTGAAAATTATACCTTTCAAAGAGAAATTCTAAGAAGTGTAGCAGAAATTCCCCGTTATTTTACTGCTAGTTTTATTATATATATTTGTTATTGTTGTTTTCTTTAAACGGAATGATATAAGTTTTTAATTTTAGGAAATAAATTGTTTTAGTGCAATCATGTCTAAAAATTTATAACTTATTATTAATAGAAATATATATAATAATTATAAAATTATATTAATTATAAAAATTTTTTTAATTTTGTCCATATTTTAAAAAAAAAATAAAAGTTTGATTAGGCGTTTTTCGTACAATTTTTATGGGTAAGCTTTAATAAATATATGTAGTCTTAATGGGAAATTTTTTTTTTTAATGCAGCTGGCAAACACATAGGCAGCTTGGTCTTGGATGCCTTAAGGCAAGCGCTGCACAGACGTTACTCACTTTGCATTTCCCAGGGGTCGCGTGTAACTTGAAGATAAGTCACGGAGTAACAATGCCCCCGCAACGCTCTACGATCCTATTAGACCGGGACCTACGGTTTAAAGTGGATTCCGAACCACTACAAACATCAGGGGACCGCCGGGACTCGAACCCGAAACCTGTGGTACCGAGCGCCAGAGCTCTAGCCACTCAGCCATTCAGGCCCTTCATGGGAATAATAAAATAACTTATAAATATGAATCTATACGTTTAATAAAAATCGATAATATTTCCATTTTTATAAAAATAAATTAATAACCTATAAATATTATTCGATAAGTTTAATAATAGATAATGTTTCCTTTCCATGAAAATATTAAATTAACCTATAAATATTAATCGATATGTATAATAATCGATCTGTATAATAATAATCGATAAGTTTAATAATAAATACTAATCGGTAAGTTTAATAATAATCAATAAATGCTAACCGATAAATTTATCGATAGTTTCCATTACATGAAAATATTAAATTAATTACATATAAATATTAATCGATAAGTATAATAATCGAAATGTTTCAAAATAGATAAATATTAATCGATAAGTTTAATAATAATAAATAAATGTTAGTCGATAAAGTTAATAATAATAGTTTCCATTCCATGAAAATAATATAATCGATTAATATTAACCTATAAGTTAATAATAGTCGATAATGTTTCCATTACACAGAAATAATCAATAAATGTTAAAAAACGTTATTTATCGACATTTTTATATTATTATTTTAACATTATTATCACAGTATGACTATTCTTCAATTTAGTCTAGGATGAACTTAAATATGAAAATAAATTATTCTTTTTCACAAATACTGTGATTTATGATATTCTTTCGAATAAATGAAAGACACTCATGGGAAAATCATTCTCTTGGCATGAGTAAAGTCGTAATAAATCCGTGTGGAAATGTGTTTTTTCAGGATATATTAAAAGCTGTGTTCATGGTTGAAAATAAACTTTTTTATGAATGTATGTTTTGGCGCATTCCTTTTCTGTTTATCAGAGTTTAATAGCCACTGATAAAATATTTACTACATTTTATCTGAGTTCATGGTAAATTCTAGAAATAATTTTTTTTTTTCTTTCTGTTTTTTTCTCTCCTATTTTTGTTTGTTGTAAAGACATGTACACTTCGAATCTGAGCCTGAATGTCCGAGTGTCTAGCATTCTGGCTCTCGGTAACACTGGTTTCGAGTTCGAGTCCCGGATGGATTGATGGATGACCATGGATGTTTGTAAGGTTCGGAATCAGGGCCTAATGGCCGAGTGGCTAGAGCTCTGGCACTCGGTACCACAGGCATCGGTTCGAATCCTTGCGGTGCCATGGATGTTTGTAGTGTTTCGGAATCCACTTTAAAATGTTGGCTCCGTTCATATGACCGTAGAGCGTCACAGTGTCAGATTTTTCTCTCGCCCACATCATTCCCAAACTGTATAGGGGCATCTCAGCTCTAGGCATAGCGGTGTGGTATGGTGTGTAGTAGCAGTGGTTCGGAATCCACTTTACGCTGTAGGTTCCAATTCCGTATAACTGTAGAGCGACAGGGGGCCCAGTCAGACTTCTACTTACAGATTCTTCATCACAACAGAAGCTGCCACCTTTTCCTTTCACCATGAGTGCATTCAGGTTCGTGGGCTTGGTCTAGATATCCATCAAGTAGGATAAGAAACAACAACATTTCAAATTTTAAAGGTGATTACGATGTAACCAAAAATGATGCATTTGGGCATAAAAATGTAAATTAAGTTTCCAATGTCGTTCTCTAAGTTTATTATTATTGATTGTTCTAAAACTAAACATAAATTAATATAACCTGAAAATTTGCCTAAACGGTAATAGGCAAATGTAGGCGAAAAAATTACGTAAAAAGAGGCTGCAATCAAAGATTTTCTGGTAGGGTCAGTTCATGAGTTCTCTCAGGTTTCCAGAAAGCACTTGAGGCCTGATGGACAATTGACTAGCGCTCTGGCCTTTGGTACCACAGGATTCACATTCGAATCTTGGCGGTGGCATGGATGTTTGTGAGTAGTTCGAAATACACGCTAAACTGTAGGTTCCCGTCTAATTAGCCCAAAGTGTGCATAAAGAGAAAAGTGTAATAAAATAATAGTTATGATATGCAAGTATTTTCGCGCCCAAGTTCGTGTTGTTTTTAAGAGATAGTATTAAGTCAATATAACTGGCGTTCATATAAAAAAAATGTGAACGCCAAATCATCATTATTTGTGCTGTTTGAAACCACTTTGGAACTTTCATTCGTGTTTTATGAAGCTTACGGGTATAAGCAGTTTTTACAGAATAATACTAATATATATATATTATCATATACATTTATGGAGAGAGACAAATAACTTGAAGAAATTCCTGGGTGTGAAAAGTGTAATAAAATAATAGTTATGATGTGCAAGTATTTTCGTGCCCAATTTCACGTTAGCCGATGTGATAATGATTGCAATTGAAGCTGCTTTGAGAAGGTAGTATTAAGTCAATTTAACTGAAGGGTTTGATAAAAAAAATGTGATCTCCAAATCATTATTATCACATCTGCTGTTTGAAACCACTTCGGAACTTTCATTCTTGTTTTATAGAGTGTCATCATCGTCCTCATTAGAGCAATGGCCCCATCTTGGGCGAAGGCTCTCTGCTTATTGGCAGATTTCGAGACAAGAGATGCTTTATTTCTACGGAGTAGGCTTGTCAGTCTTATGCTCTACAGTCATATTAGACCAAGATCTACGGCTTAAATTGGATTCCGAACATCCATGTCACAACCGGGACTTGAATCCGAAGCCTGTGGCACCGAGTATCAGAGAGCTAATCACTTGACCATCAGACCCCTTTATAAAGTATAAATAGTTTCTACAGAATAATACTATATATAATACTATAATAATATACTGTATATAATACTATAATTATATATATATATATATATAAAATGTCTTATGTTGGTGCTACATAAATTTATATGGTCAAAACAATATTATATATATATATAATATTGTTTTGACCATATAAATTTATGTAGCACCAACATAAGACATTTTATATTCAAGAAACAAATGGATTGAATAAATTAGTGGGTGTGGAAAAAATGAATAATATAATAGTTATGATGTGCATGTATTTTCACGCCGAAGTTACTATTATATAATGTGGTAATGATTGCAATTGCAGTTGTGTTTAGGAGATAAGCAATTGAATTGAAAGGTCTGATAGAAAAAAAATCTGACCTCTGAATTATAACGTCCTTCAATTCTTTTTTTTTTTTTTTTGTAATCGCTACATAATTATTCGCCATTTCGTTTTCCAAAAGTTAATTATTAGATCTTTTTGTACCACTTGTCTACTGGCAATAATTTGTTTGCATAGCTCTGCTGGCGTGGCTTCTGATGCTGGAGCTCTGGTGTAATTTGGCGTGTCTTCTTGTTATGCCTTTGTCCTTGTTCAGGCTACCGTGACCACATGATGGATTCCAACCCGTGTTTAGGATGCTGACTGTGGGAATTGTCGGACGCCGATGAAAATTATGCGACAATTTAAACAGTTTTGGTTTCTCTGTGTTACATTTGTCGAAGGCTACTGTACAGAAGGATGATGCTTGATTGCGGTTATTATTTGAATAAAGTGTCTTCAAATAACTGGTATGACATGATGCACCAAAGTTTTAACATTAAATACATTTGAATACGTTCTGAATAACTCAAACATATGTTTTATATCCTTATCATTATTTTTAAGGTATCTTTTAAAATTTTTATTTCGTCTGATTAAGGCTAATGCTTTTCATATTCCGTATTGCCAGGCAGAAATACACCACAATGCTAGTACTATATTTACAGAAGCTAATTTTATCATTATTGTGCCTATTTTATGCAATAAAACAATCCTTAATTCCTAATTTCCGAGAATAAATCATAGATGTGCTATACGCAAATTATTGCTTTGATATCAGAGATTTATTTTTTGACAGATTTGATCGGACTTTTTAAGGAATAATGCATATAGTTTTAAAAATAACACATAAGCGTATTTATTTTTATTAAAAAATCACTATTTGGTTCGTATTATTTATACATGTTTTAAATTTCTAATGCTATACTTTTTTTTCTTTGGAAAAACAAGTCTTTCAATTGAATTCAACAAATGATTTTTCATTAAAATTTTACTTATTTATGTTTAATACACAATCACATCAAATAAATAGATATCAATTTGGGACAAAAAAATTCATTGCATTAACTTTTTAATTATTTATATGCAGCCCTTATTACAGTAAAATCTACAACGATTTTTCAGTTTTTAAAATAATAATTAAATATCCTTTAAATTTAAAAAAAAAATTAATTTCGAATTATTTTTTCACCACAAAGTCCTATATTTGGATTTGAATGACACTGAATGTAAGATATAAAATATCATGTGTTACATTTGCCGAAGGTACTATACAGAATGATGAGGCTCAATTGTAGTTATTGTTTAAATAAAATGCCTTCAAATAACTAGTAAGACATGATGCATAAGAGTCTTGCCATTAATACTACATTTGAATATGTTCTGAATAACTCAATAAATTTTATTATGATGTTTTTCATATAGTTATTCTTAACGTATCTTTTAAAATTTGTCTGATGAAGGTTAATGCTTTTTTATCTGTTTTGTCTTGTAGATTTCCTTCCGTATTGCTAGGCAGAAATTCCCCATAATGTTAGTACTATATTTACAGAAGTAAATTTGATCGTTATCATGCCTATTTTATGCAATAAAACAATCTTTTTTTGTGAATTTCTAAAAATAAAACATAGATGTATTATGCAGAAATTATTGCTTTGATATGAGACATTTATTTTTTGAGAGTAGATCAGATATTTTTAAAAGTATAATGCGTGTAGTTTCAATAATAACAAATAAGCGTTATTAACAACAATAATAATAATTATTTAGTTCATATTATTTATATATTATTTCTTATTGTATTTTTAATTGATATGAAATGAAACAAGTCATTTGATATTGATAGAAATTGTTAGAAACTTTCTTATATTTAATAGAAAAATTATCATCATCATTGGCACCACAGCCTCATAGTGGGCCAAAGCTGCGTGCCTGCTGGCAGATTTCGAGACGTGAGATGTTTTCTTTTTACGGGGTAGTGTTATCAGCCAAACGCTCTATGGCACCGCTGGGATTCGAACCCGAATACCAGAGCGCTAGTCACTCGGCCATCAGGCCCCTAATAGAAAATACTAAGGCAAAAAAAGTTTAAAATAAAACAGTTTCTATTTGAGAAAGTGATACCTTTTCTCTGCCGCTCGGTGCCACGGATTTCGAGTTCGAGTCCCGGCTTGGATGTTTGTAGTGGTTCGGTATTCACTCTAAACAGTAGGTCCCAGTCATCTTTGACTGCAGAGCGTTGGACGTAGGACTCACAACTCTACCCCCCGTAAAAAGAAAAAAATCTACCGTCTAGAAGTCTGCCAACGTGCAGACGGCCTTGGAGCTGTATCGCCGATGATGATGATGACACCTTCTTTTAAACAATGCAGTTAAAGTACATGCATTTTTTTTGAAAGTATAAATAATGCAGAGTGTCAGTTCTTAGAAAAGTGAAAATTTTCCTCATTTGTGCGCTAGAAACATGATTATTGGATGATAAAGTTTCTTATAATTTTTTAAAACCACAGCTCCATATTTTTTAACCAATTTTTTTTTTTTACCATACATTTTTGTATTTTTGTAAAATAATTGAATAGTAGCCGACTCGTGATTGAGTGCGCCGCTGATGAACATTGGTGCTGAGATTCAATCCGCTGGCGGATTTGTTGTAGTCACTGTTTCAAAAAAATGAAGAGATTCGATGTTTGTGATGTTCAGAATCAGATTACCTGGTAGGAGTTTTGCGGGTTTTCTCTCTTACTATAAGCAGATGGCAGGTAGTTCCCCATAAGTCCTCCCTGAAGGCACTGCCCTCCTTCAGCAACATGAAGCCAAGACTTCAGACCTAAGACCCGACATCAGACTTTTATCTACTGGTGTTCTATCACAACATAAGCTGGCCCCACTTTTTTTCCATGAGACCAGACGAGTTGATGGACCTTGTGTAGATATTCCTGAAGACCAAGTGGGATAAGAAATAATAACAACAACAAAATAATTAAGTCATTTGCCAAGAATAACTTTTCTCTATTCAATATCAGATGTTTATAAGCATCTGATACTAGATTTCATGAAAAAAAAAAAATTTATTACTAATAAACAAAGAATAGTATAAAAGTAATTTCAACTATTTTTTTTACATAAGACCACTCATACACTAGTATTTGATGATTGTTTATCTATGAAAAATTTAAAAATATAAATGTCCATGTGAAAGGACTTACATTTCCTTTAGTTACCAAGTTTATTTTCATTCATATATTTTTTGTGACTATCTTTCATCTATCGCATAAAATCTGCATTTTTATTTCCGAAATGTAGACCATCTTTTTTTCTCCGATTTTCAAAATGTAAATAGTCCATGATCTTTCTCAAGGCATCTGGTGGAAGCTTTCGGTCAAAAGTCATTGAGATCTTTTTCTGCAGATCCATATCGTTATTGCTTGACCTCAACCTTGGAAACAAGATCCCACGAAATGCTACCATGACCTCTGCTTTTATTTATTTATTTTTAGGTCACTTTTTTTCTCTGACGGGCAGGTGGCGTTGTTATTTCGGTAAACATTTGATAGACATTCAAAGAAAACCTTTTGAAATGCTTAATGATATACTGGGAAAAAAAAAGCAGATGTGTTTGCATTTTCGTTTAAAAATTCGTTAGCCAAGAACAATGGCCAATAAAAAATCTGATACATCTAAGGTGTTGCGAAAAATAAAATAAATTAAATTGCTATTTATGGGAAATAAAAGAGGGAAGATATATATTTACTGTAAGAAAATGCTGTTGACCTAAAAAACGTTTCTTACAACTTCATTAAAATTCTGTCAACATTTACCAGGCGAAAATAGTGTGGGTGAAATATTCGATTGTTTCCCATCAGTTTTATTTTTAAAACTATTGAGTCCCCGCCCAAGGATATACGAATTTAGTTCTTAAAAGTTATTTTAATAATTGTTTTTATATTTAATTCTTTTCATTTCATTCCATAATTATATCATAAAATAATAAGTTAAAGGAAGTAATGAAGTTAGTACACCTTTCAATAGAAAATAAAATAAGCTCTTGTTTGTGAAGCTTACTGTCCTGGATTGCTGAATGCAGTGCTTTTGGACCAGGAATTGTTATGCTATTTTTTATCCAATTACAAATAGGAACATATACGAATATATGAAAAATAAAAATTTAAAATAACTTGGTAAATGAAAGAGTAAATAAAGAAATAAAAGAAAAGTATAGAATGGATGAACTGCCAATAAGTGGATTTTGCAATCTTTGCACTTCAGTAGGAGAAGATTAGGCAGGGGACATTGATTAAGAATATTGAGAACAGTTCTAGGATGTTTTCTATTGTCAGTAAAAGTAATATCATAAATAGGAAGGAATTTAAGCACATAATTGTCAATAAAAATGGATGGAATCGTAAAACATTTTTAGAACTATTAAAAATTGAAGTCTAATACTTGGGAGATGATGAGAGTTCCTAATATCCTCATTTCTGAAGCTGGTACCACAGGCTCCAGGTTCGAATCCTGACAGTGGAATTAATGTTTGTTAGGGGTTCGGAATCCACTTTAAACGGTAGGTCCCAGATTGTTTAGCCTTCGTGTGCACAAGATGACCATAGAGCAACAAACCAAACCAATAATTTCTGAAGCACCAAGGAGAATTTAAAATCAATCAAAGAACTTTATTTTCAAGTCTTTGAACGATTTCCATATTTGACTGGGCTGCAGAGTCACAAACTGGACTTCCATATGTGATCGTGGGACACATGTAACACAGATAGATGTGTTTTTTATGTGACAGAAAGTTTAGATTTTCTGTTAACTAGCGTAAAAAATACGAACGGAAGTGTTAAAATATTTTCTTAAATTATTGATATGCCTGCAGTAATTGAGAGATTTATTAAGTGTAATTCCTAAGTACATAATTTGTGGGGGCCAATTAACAATGTTATCAAAAATAGTGATGCTAAGATAAATAATTTTATTTTTCGCGTAAAAAGAATAACTTCCATTTTGTCAGTATTTAATGAAATTTCCCATTTACTCAGCTAGTTTTTGAGAGAGTAGAGGTAATTTTGAAGTAAGAGTGATGTAATAAGAATTTTTATTTTGACAAAGTGTCATCAGTCATAGTGTCATCGGCATGAAGTGTAAGTTGGACATCAGGAAATTGAGGAATGTCATTTATAAAGATGTAAAGAAAAAGTTCCTAAATAAGATCCCTGTGAGACTCCAGCTTTAATATTTCTAATTTTAGAATCATTTTTTTTTTTTAACCATAAAAACGGACTTTCTATTGGTAAGATTGGAATGAATAGTTCTTTTCTTACAAGAACTATTCATTCGAAAGTGAAAAGTTTATGGACGAATCCATCAATCCATACTCTATCGAATGCCTCGGCTGCATCAAGGAAGATCGTCGCGGTATCAAATTTAATCGCGAAACAGCCAGAAACAGTTTCTGTGAGATTTAGAAAAAATTTTTATGTCTTTCTTTAATTTAAGCAATTAAGAATAACTATAAAGGCATAGTATTTATAATTTTATACATTAATCAAGACGATATTTGTAATTTAATCAAGATAGCTACTTCGTAATTGGTACGTTGGTATTCATTGCCATGTTTTAAAAATTCATGTTATGTGCAATTGTTTGAACTTGTTAAAGTTCTACAACTCATTTTGCAAGTGATATTCGTTGTTATTCAATTATATCCATCTTAAATCTAACAGTTGCATTATAGAACTAAGATTTGCATCAAATTAAATATGTATATCTTTAATTCTGTTGTTATTCAATTATTTTAACAATTAAATTTATATCAGAAAACTTTAAAAAAAAATCAAAGTAAAAATAAAATGTATTTAATATAAAACTTAAAAATAAATTATTATCAGAATTTTCTCATTTCTCAAAATATGTTAAAAAAAAATATTTCACAATCTCTATCTCAGTGCGAAAGTGTGTTGTAGAAATAAAAATTAATGTTGATCTAAACTTTTTTTCGCGGCAAATGATATTTTAACTTTTACATCTGATTTACGTAAATTAATTTTTTAAAAAAATCTTTCTTTAATTTAAGGAACTAATAATAACTATGAAGACATGGCATCTATGATTTTATACATTAATTAAGATGAAGAGATATTCGTAATTTTATCAACATAAGTATTCCGTAACTGGTACGGCCATTGCCCTGTTTCAAAAATTTCTATCAAGCGGAACTATTTGCACTTGTTAAAGTTCTACAACTTGTTTTGCAAATGACATTTGTCGTTATTCAATTATATCCATCTTAAATGTGAACAATCTCATTATAGAACTAAGAGTTTCCATCCAATTATAAATATCATTGATTTTTTTTATATTGCTATTCAATTATTTTAACAATTAAATTTTTCTGTGTCTAAGTATTGTATAAACTAAACGAATCTGACATTTAGAATAACATTAAACCAGATATAGTAAGAAAACCATAACTGGGGAACGCATGTCCCATGTGGTAAACACGACTATTATAGAAAATGTGGAACTTCTCTCTTAACTAATTAATTGCTTTACTTCAAGCCAGTTAAACTGTCTCATTATAATCCGGGCACAGAGCCAATGTTTGTTCCTTGGAGATTAGGGCGTGTATTTGCAGAATCAGATGCTCCTTAATTGAGGAGCGAACAACTGTGAGTTAGTATATTCCCTCGCATTTTGGAAGGTATAAAGTATGCATAAAGATCACTCCGGCTTTTACTCCAAAAATAACTCCGACCACACCCTGAGAAATAATGGTTTGCTGAAAGGATCAGATGGGGTGGAGCCTCTTTTGGTACGTCCTGGTTCAATGGGGTGCTGGTGTCCATTCACAACTTTTCTTCAAATAGCCACACATACGTGTGCCGTAGGATACGAATTTGATTAGATAAAAAATATTGAAGGTTACATAGCAGATAAAATTAAAAGGTGAATGGTGGAGAATACATAGTGGGTAATATAGCAATGTGAAGTGCCATTGATGTTTCTTTAAAGAAGATAGCAGATGTGTTAAGGTATATATTTTTTTCTATTTATTATACGAAAATATTCCAAATTTTGTAATGTATTTATTATTACACTTTAATGATGTAATAACTAAATAATATAATTACATGTGTATTACTATATATTAATAATGTTGCATGCATTTAATTTGACTTTTTTAGAGACAGACAGACATACATACATTATATACACACATTACATACATACAGCGGTCTGGTGGCCAACTGGCTAGCGTTTTAGCGTTTGGCATCACAGGCTTCAGGTTCGAATCCCTGGCGGTGTCCTGGATGTTTGCGAGTGATTCGGAATAAACTTTAAACTGTAGGTCGTGTGTTTAACCTTCATGTGCGCAAGATGACCGTAGAGCGACAACCAAACCACTACTTACATACACACTACATGCAACAATACTTTACAAAAAAATTAAACCTTTATTTGATTGTGGTTTAAAAAAACACTCTTTTCTTTAATATTCGTCTTTTATAATTTTTTCCCTCATTTCTTTGGAGTAAAAAATAATTTATGTGGGAAAATTGTCTTAATAATGATTATATTTTATGAAGTGGAAAAAAAAAAAAATCTTTAATTTCCTCATAAGTGTATTTTATTAAAAAAAAAAATAAAGAATGCATAATGGAATATTAATTTAAAATTTAATACATAATATAGATGCAAATTCGAGAAAATTTTACATCTAATTTTTAACTTAAAACGTATAATCCTGAGCCTGTATTTTAATCTGCTGTATTTAAAATTACAATAAAACCTAAGTATTTCCTTTTTATTGAAAAAATGGTAAGTTTGGGGAAAATTATTTATTTTATGTTCATACTTGACAGATTATTAATGATTTGAAATAACTATGATGAGATTATATGTAATATTTCTGATTAATTCTTCCACTCAAATTTTTCTCCACAAAATTTATTAAAAACCTGTTGTGATATTTACTGATGTCGATAACTTCAAATCAGATGCGATATTATGGAACTATTTTTACGATTAGGTTTCTAAGACTTTCTCACATACAATTAAATTTTAAATATAATATTATATAATATATGATAATCAGCTACTAATCGGTTTAAAGAATAAAATGCAACAAAGTATAAAAAGAAAATAAAATCATAAAATTTGTATTCTTGTCTTTCTGTTAATTTTTAACCAATATTTTTATATCTTTTTGATATTATTATGAAACTTAATATCTTCAGGAAGTATTTTCAGTATTTTCCTGATCCAATTAAATGATTTATTTATCCAACTATGACGAAATATTTCATTTTTTGTAAATCATTAAATAACGACGTCTGTATATTCGTAGTAACCTTTCGAATGGCACTGCATAAAGCTATCATTAGACGCGAAACCTTACATGTCTTCTTCCATATCGACAGATGTCAAATCCGATCAATCCTTCCGGATTGGGTCTCGTCGTTTCTAGGGATTCCCGACGTCGTTCTCCGCGTCATATTTGATGGAAGTTGAGGTCAGAGAGATCGTTTCGGAGGGAAAATCGACCCCGTCTGCTGTTATGCAGATCACATGGCTATTTTGCATTTTACTGCTGCATTTATCATCTGTTTTATATGAACGTATTGACAATTTGCGTTTTACTTCTTAAATTTTGGGCATTTGCCACAATTTGAAACTTTGTCACATAATTTAAATGTAATAATAACTTGAAAAACCTAACAAAACTTGTTTTAAAAAAAAAAATGTAAAACCTTTTTGTTGGCTTGTTAAAAAAAAGACCATAATCATGTTAAATTCTGTTATCATGCTATATCTCATGTTCATATGGTCTTTTAACCATGAGTATATGGACATGCTATATTATTCATCAATAAAGAATGTAACATGTAAGATAAAAACTACGTTGGTGTAATTATATGGATCATTATCATATGGTCTATGTTCGTGTGATCATATGCACCTATGATCATAGGACTGCATAGACCCTGATCGCATAGACCCTAATCGCATGGGACTGCATAGACCCTAATCGCATGGGACTGCATAGACCCTAATCGCATGGGACTGCATAGACCCTAATCGCATGGGACTGCATAGACCCTAATCGCATGGGACTGCATAGACACTAATCGCATGGGACTGCATAGACCCTAATCGCATGGGACTGCATAGACCCTAATCGCATGGGACTGCATAGACCCTAATCGCATGGGACTGCATAGACCCTAATCGCATGGGACTGCATAGACCCTAATCGCATGGGACTGCATAGACCCTAATCGCATGGGACTGCATAGACACTAATCGCATGGGACTGCATAGACACTAATCGCATGGGACTGCATAGACCCTAATCGCATGGGACTGCATAGACCCTAATCGCATGGGACTGCATAGACACTAATCGCATGGGACTGCATAGACACTAATCGCATGGGACTGCATAGACACTAATCGCATGGGACTGCATAGACACTAATCGCATGGGACTGCATAGACCCTAATCGCATGGGACTGCATAGACCCTAATCGCATGGGACTGCATAGACCCTAATCGCATGGGACTGCATAGACACTAATCGCATGGGACTGCATAGACACTAATCGCATGGGACTGCATAGACACTAATCGCATGGGACTGCATAGACACTAATCGCATGGGACTGCATAGACACTAATCGCATGGGACTGCATAGACCCTAATCGCATGGGACTGCATAGACCCTAATCGCATGGGACTGCATAGACACTAATCGCATGGGACTGCATAGACACTAATCGCATGGGACTGCATAGACACTAATCGCATGGGACTGCATAGACACTAATCGCATGGGACTGCATAGACACTAATCGCATGGGACTGCATAGACACTAATCGCATGGGACTGCATAGACACTAATCGCATGGGACTGCATAGACACTAATCGCATGGGACTGCATAGACACTAATCGCATGGGACTGCATAGACACTAATCGCATGGACCCATGGTCATGGACTGCATAGATCCTGATCGCATGGACCCATGGTCATGGGACTGTATGGACTATCATAATATGGAACCTATTATCATGATATATTCATCATGTTTTGTTGTGATGGCGCACCCGTAGATAGAAGTTTGACTTGGCCCAGGGACGCTGACTTTTACGGGCTAGGGTTGTCAGCCCTACGTCCAACGCTTTATAGTCATATTAGACAGTCAGAGGGCCTGATGGCCGAATGGTTAGCGCTCTGGCTCTCGGTACCACAGGTATCGAATCCCGTCGATTCTATGGATGTTTGTAGTGGTTCGAATCCACTTTAAGCCGTAGGTCCCGGTCTCATATGACCGTATAGCTTCACAGATCCCAACAGACTTCTCACCTACATCATTCCCAGACTGTAAAGGAGCAACTCAGCTCTAGGCAGTGATGTGATGGGGTGTGGTGTAGTAGTAGTAGCTCTATTATACAGGGACCTATGGCTTAAAGTGGATTCCGAAATACTACAAATATCTATGGCAAACGCCGGGACTCAAACCCGAAACCGGTGGCGCCAGAACGCTAGTCATTCGGTCATTCAGGCCCTTATAAAAAATTATATTATCATATTATTAAAACTATATTATCAATATTATCGTATTATTAAAACTATATTATTAATATAATATATTATCAATAAAATCATTTATTTCTTGTCTTCTCACCTATGGTTTTATATATTTGTCAATTTTCCCTTAAATATATTTTCAACACATTTTTAAATGTGTCTTATATTAATGCTAAATAATTAAAATTTTTATTGAAGATATTTTAAATACTAAATTATGTTTAAGTGAAAAATCATCTATCTGTTCATTATATCTAAATATATACATTTCTTAATGTTGAATTATAAATCATTGAGATAAAAAAACATTTATAAAACCTATTAGTAGGAAAATAAATCGTTTAGTATTTCATTTGCAAAGTGTTCCCGAAATAAATGAAATAATTGATTACAGGAAGGATATAACATTTATCAATAGGAATGAATGGCAAAGATTGTGAAACAATGTTTCCTTTCAGAAGAATAAAAAAAAAAAAAAAAAAAGGTATTCATCTTTTTTTTTTTTCCAAAAAAAAAAAATCTTGATTTATTTTTTCCCATTTCCAACGAAAGAAGGAACGTACAAAGGGTTTTTGATCCTTTTGTTTTCCAAATGTTTCCTTTCACTGAGTGACACATGGCAGAAAGAATGTCGTAAATCTCAACATTTTTGAAATGAAGAGCCTTTTATAAAATGATGCTCTTCTACTGATGGGGGATGTCACGTTTAGGAAGACGATGAACAGAGCTATTTTGATTTGAAACGGATCATCATTAAAATATTTTTTTTGAGTATTAGATTTCTTTCTTTATGCATGATAGAATATCACTTAATTCGATTACTTAGTTCGATTCGGATAATTCGATAACTTAGTTTGATTTAAATTATTCGATTATTTAGTTCGATTCTTATAATTCGATTAATTAGTTAGTTTGAGTTGATTCGTTCACTTAGTTCGGTTCGGATGATTCGATTACTAGTTTAATTCGGATGATTCGATTACTTGTTTGATTCGGATGATTCGATTACTTGTTTGATTCGGATGATTCGATTACTTGTTTGATTCGGATGATTCGATTACTTGTTTGATTCGGATGATTCGATTACTTGTTTGATTCGGATGATTCGATTACTAGTTTGATTCGGATGATTCGATTACTTGTTTGAATCGGATGATTCGATTACTAGTTTAAATCGGATGATTCGATTACTAGCTTGAATCGGATGATTCGATTACTAGTTTGAATCGGATGATTCGATTACTAGTTTGAATCGGATGATTCGATAACTAAGTTCGATCACCTGTTCACAAATGCTATTAAATTCCGTCATATATCATCACAACTTCATTATCTTTAATACAATAAAATGTTATTTATTTGGATATTCGTATCGGCTAATTTTTTGTAAGCCGCTAAACATTAAAAATATTATTATTCATAATAACAGGGGTGCCAAAATATCTTTGCCTTTGACTCCTACATCATTTCCCTAGCTTTTTATAGACATAAAAGACACACACATATGTATGTATGTATATGTAACACACACACACACACACACACACACACACACACACACACACACACACACACACACACACACACACACACACACACACACACACACACACACACACACACACACACACACACACACACACACACACACACACACACACACACACACAAAATAAGCTCTTTAACTATAAAATAAGCAATCTAAAAAACAAAGTTTCTTTTATTATTATAATTACAAAATAAAGAGAATGGTCTATAAAAAGCTAAGAAAATGATGCAGATATCAAAGGCAAGGAATTTTAATCTTACGGGAGTACCAAAAATAACCTATACCGTTATTCGAATAAATAACATTATATTGTTTCAAAGGAAATGAAACCACGATGATATATGGCAACATTTAATCTAATTTGTCAACAGATAATTCGATCACTTAGTTCGATCGTCTATTTAACCGAATCGAACCAAGAATGGAACTAATCGAGCTAAGGGATATTCACTCATGCATAATGAAAGATATCTAATACTCAAAGTTTAAGGATGATCCGTTTCAAATCAAAATAGCTCTGTTCTTCGTCTTCCTAAACGTGACATCCTCCCTCCCCATCAGTAGAATAGTATCCATTTTATAAAAGACTCATTTCAGAAGATTTTCGACATTCTTTTGCCATGTCACGCAGTGAAAGGAAATATTTGGAAAACAAAAAGGATCTTAGCTAAAAAAAATCTGTTCTGAAAAACAGATATAACACGTGGGCTGAAAAGTTTGTTACTCCGCGTTCGTAGCTTATCTTCAAGTTACACGCACCTCCTGGGTAGTGCTCAGTGAGTAACGTCGGTGCGGCGCTTGACTTAGACATAATAGACAAATGTCTAAGTGTTTGCCAGCTGCATTAGAAAAAAGACTATGGAATTTATAAATAGAAAAGTTTTTATTTAACATTTAAGTAATGTCATTAAGTAATAAATGAATCTCTTCTATAAATAAAAAATGTATTCTTTTTGGCTATTCAAATTTTTGGCTCCATATTATGTTCCTGTTTACATGAGGCAGGTTTATGATCTCTATGGGGGAGAGCAATGCACCCTGCAGAAAACCCACACATCATTACGTGATGTATTTCGTGTGGGAGCTAATGCCACCATGAATAGTGATTTTAATTTAATAAATAAAAACAGCGCCTAATCTTAATCAAATAAAAGTATTTACTAAATGAAATCGTGATTTGCTTATTAAATAAATTTGCTTTAAAAAATGTATTTCTTCCTAGAAATCTTGACTCAGCAAATAAAACTAACAATTTAGTACTTGGAAATAAAAACGAAATGTAAGAGTTATCCAATATCATAAAGTTTTTGACCATTTTATTTGTTTCAAGCTTATATTAATCGTACATTGAATTACAGGATTACTAACTTGTTTTAATATGGGAAATGTCGCATAATTTTCAAATATTGATCAGAAAAAAATTATTGAATTAAAAAATAAGAAAGATGAATATATTTTGACAATATATCTTAGAATTATCAATGCTTTTTTATATTAAAATTAAAAAAATAATAGGCTTTTCAAAATGCGCGGCATTTTGACTTAAGGTAATTCGATTCTAGAATGACAAATGGATAGCAAATACACTTTTGCAGTATTTATCGTAAAGGAATTGTTACATCTCACCATATTATACACACTGCAGTTTGAAAATGAATTCTCTACGCAGGCATCTGGAGGTTATTTTCCTCCTTTCACTTCCTCAAGCCCAGTAAGAGGACGTTTTAGCCTATGAATTTATTATTATATCCTTTATTGGCCCATTAGTCCGTTATTTTGAGCTTGGTCTTGTATTTGTTCTTATTTTTGATCTCTATCCATTATTTGCCCTTTATTTTTTAATTGAGGCCATTTTGACCCTAGAATGATGAATGCATAGCAAAATTCAATTTTAACCAATGTGCATCACAAGGACTTATTACGTTGTACCATATTACACGTTGCAGTTTCGAAATGAACTTCTCAAGGGAGGCGTCTGGAGATTATCGTCTTCCTTTCACCTGCTCAAACCCAATAGGACTTTTTAGCCTACGAATTTATTGTATCCTTAATTGGTACATCAGTCCGTTTTTGAGCTGGATCTTGTGCTTGTTCTTCATTTTGAGCTCGGTTCATTATTTGTCCTTTATTTTGAATTGATGTCATTCGACCCTAGAATGGCAAATCTATACCAAATTCAATTTTGCCCAGTGTGAATCCCAACGGTCTTGTTACATTGTACCATATTGCACACTGCAGTTTGGAAATGCATTTCTCAATGGAGGCATCTGGTGACTGTCATCATCTTTTCACCTGCTCAAGCCCAGTAGAAGGAATTTTTTTGCCTATGGATTTACTGTGTGCGTTACCAATATAGACAATTTTAGGCTCTACATTGTTTGTAGGATTTTGAATCAAAGTCTCTGAGATCGAAAAACCACCGCTCTGCCCATCTGTGATATAGCCTCAGTGTCCTGCAGTGCGGGACGGGCATCCCGTGAGTAGTCTACTCATGGATGGAGGGGAAGGAAGTTCCTGTTCTGATGGATCACCTGTAGGTAGAAGTCTGACTTTTGCTCCGTGACGCTCTTACAGTTATAGGAGTCTGGGATCTACGGCTTAAAGTGGATTCCGAACCACTACAAACATCCATGGCCCCACCGGGACTCGAAACCGAGACCTGTGGCATTGAGCTCCAGAGCGCTAGACACTCGGCCATTCAGGCCCTCTGCCCATCTTATCAATATTGGCAGAAAAAAGAAAAAAAAAGTGTATATAAATTAAATTCTTTTTAAAACTAAATCAAATTCTTTAAAGATAAATATTAAATATTAAATTAGAAAATAGTTTTTGTACAAATAATCCCTTTGTTTTACAGAGAATTATTCCACTTTGGCTGATAGCAAACGTAAAGCATAAAAAAGTTATTAGAATAATTTAACTATTAGTGTATAGGATATTAAGTAAATATTTATCATTTCCGAAAGTTACAAATGATGTATAAAGAAAAATAACTGCTGATAAATCGACATTTCTGTTTATTTTATTAAATTACTGCAAACTATTGTTTTATTCAACTCAAGAGGTCTTTTAACATTTGAGTTACAATCATTGACGCAGAAAATGATTAATTTTTGACACTGAAATGACATTGTTTGTACAATGTTTTACTTTAGCAACTATGATTGTCAAAATGTAACTCAAAGACAAGATTAGTGTCGTTGATCGTTTTGTAACGGAAGAGGAACTGTCATGTTTCCTCCAAGCAACGTAATTAGTCATGGATTTTGTTGAACCGTATGAAATAACATGGGAGGGAGTTAATTCTGGATTTTGTTTTAAAATAATAATTTAAGTTATGCTTTTGATCAGACTGAAATTAGATGTTTATATAAATAGAAATGTATTGTTAAAATGATTAGTTTTGCCTGTATAGTTTTGCGATAATTTGTTACTGGGAATATTACTTATAATAATTTAATCACCAAGTACTATACGTATACTATACTTCAAATGTATATTATACGTTATACTATACATACTATACGTCACGTATAGTATAATTTTATCATCGAATACTCTACGTACGGGGTTTTTGAAGTCATAAATCTATTGATCATTTGAAAATGGGAGCTAAATGTAATGCCTTTCGAGAGGATTTAAAATAATAGATTTGCATTTGTGAATTGTTTTATTTAAATTGCAGAAAATGAGGATTTTCTATTATCGTAATCGATGTATCGATGATACTCTGTTATAATATCCTCCGAGTCTACTAGATTTTAATGATTGATTTTTTTTTTCAACTACTATATTAGTAGACATCATCTTTGGTATCAAAACCTCGTCTTTGTGCTTGTATTAAGGAAAAGTGCCATTGATCAAGAAGCGGGTCTTATTGTTTTATTGAATAATGTGTAATATAACATAATGTAATTAATGATAAAAAAGGAATTCGTTGGTGTTTTTAATAATATTATAAATTTATTAAGAATAAAAAGAAATTAATATTATTTTAAGGGACATTAATTTGAAATAGAATTAATGACTAAATTTAACACCTAACTTTTAATGTCTAACTTTAACGTTTAACTTTACGCAATTAGTTGTAACAGAAAATTTAATGAATAATTTATAAATGAATATTTTTAGAATGCCTATGCCATTTATGCCTATGTCCTCTTACAAATATGCTAACAAAAATGATCAACTTATCAAAATATATATTATTAAATAACTATACGTGTTGTAAATGAAAACAAACTTAGAGATATTTTTTGTAAAAAAGTAACATTTTTTTTTTTTCTTATTGATCGTGTCAATAAACGCTTACTGTTTTTAAAATATTAGATTTAAATATTAATGATTCCGTTTGCGTGCTATATTGTTATTTGACAATCAACTCCATGGGATACCATCCCACATATTAAGATCAAACTGTTTTAAAAACCGACGGGATCCCAAACGTCTTTGTTTACGATCCGACGTGGGACTATTTTAAGTCTAAAATGTTTGTAGGTGTACCTCCCCACTCACTTTTCTTATTCGCATAAAAGAAGCCGATTTACTATCTTGAAAAGAACCCCCCTGCCCACATGTTGATGAAGAATTAAATTTGCGGCTGAAAAGAGGGTTTCCTGCTGATGTCCTCTTCAATTTCCTAAACCGACGTTCGATGGCGTGGGCTGGCTTCGATATTTTCGGAAAGCGTGATTTGGGTGAATAAAAGCAAAGGATCAATATCTCTGATTTCGGTCTTTCATTGTAGTGTAATGAAGGCTGTCAAATTACTTGGTAGTGGGGCTGAATTTTGATGGCTTTAATTCTGGTGTCCACTTTTAATAATCGATGTCCCCCTGGAAGAGTCTCTGTAGGTTAAAACGTGATCTTTATCCATAATCAACACATTTTACTAGAGTCCATGGCAAGAACCTCTGGAGATTTAATGTCTAATCTATTGGACATTTTTTATTTTGCATTGCAAAAAAAAAAAAAAAAAAAAATGATAGTTTTAGGTCTTAAAATTCTGCAATGCATTATAGTGGACAATCTATACAGTAAAACTTAACATTTTTGACGGGATCCTTGTATTACAAGTACATTAAAATCGCCCACAACAATCGAAAATTTTAATTTAGTATTTTTCCTCGTTCGTCTCTTGTGTAATGAAGGCTGTCAAATGATTTTGTGTTGCAAATTATCGATTTGCTGTGGTTCTGGGGTCCACTTTTGCAAAATAATAATCGGTGTTTCAAAAAGGAAAAAGCTTCATGTTATGCCTCTGTAGGTTAAAACGTGATTTTTATCCATAATCTGCAGATTTTACAAAGAGCCCGTCTTAAGCTCTGAAGACCCTACATCCAATCTATAGGACACTTATTTTGTATGCAGAAAAATAAATGATAATTTTAGGATTTAAAATTCTGCCAAACTCCATTATATTGGACAGTTCAGCCTTGCCATCTATAAGCAAAACTTAAAAAAATTTTTTTTTTTTTGACGGGATACTTGTCTTACAAGTATATGAAATTTGCAGCCCACAACAATCAACAGTTTTAATTTAGTTTTCCCCTCTGATTTCTTTCGTCTATTGTGTAATGAATTGGGCTCAAATGATTTTGTGTGGTTGAATATCGATTGCTGTGGTTTTGTTGTCCGCTTGGCAAAAAATTAATTGATGTTTCCAAGAGAAATGTTTCATAAATTTCTGTCGTTTAAAAACATCTTTATCCATAAACTTCACTCTATGAAAATTATGGATAACAAAACAACTATTATGCCATTCAATATTTTTATTACATAATAAAGTTAAATTAATGTAACAGCTACTGCAAAGTCAAATAGATATTAGGTAGATCATTACTAATTATTTTCTGAAGAATTCTTTCGTAGAAAATGACATGATATGACACTTGTAACATAAAACATCACCAATCCACCAACTTTAAAGTTTTGACAACCTTAACGAGTAAAAAACAAAAGTTCTCTAGTAATTGAACAAATAAAAATGTTTCTTTTTGTTTAACATTTTTTAATTTATATCGAATGTCTTAAATTTTCATAAAGAATATGGCCACTTTTACAGTATAAAAGTGTTGGATTGTAACATATCAATCATACTTATTTTTCAGTCATTACTGAAGGCCTACATTTTAAAATGGAATGGTAAAGCATAAAATGAATATTTTTTTTTTTGTTTTTGCAAATCTTTATAAGATTGAAATCGATAAGAGAAGGAAAATGGGAAGGAAAAAACTGAAATTGATTTTTTTTCCTCCTGGTAAACATCATTTCTCTTTCACTTAAATTCAAATAGATATGTCATAGTGATAATTTTTTGAAGAAATATTCGAAAAAAATGCTTTTAAGATTGAAAGACGACATTTTTCAGCACATAGAAAAAAATATGCAAATGTCGGCCGATAAATATGATTTCATTTTAAGGACAATAGTTTTCTCATATATTACCCAGAAAAAAAAGTTTTCTTTTATTCATTCTATATTTTTATTAATAAAGAAAAATTGTACATTAAGCATTGAATTATTCCGACAAAAATATTTTCTTATAAATACAATAACAATTCTAATCACTTTCAAGAAATTTCATCCCTTTTATTAAATATAAACAAAATTTAAGACATCATCATAAATAATCAAAAGTATTTTTAAGGAATCTAATTAGATTTTAAATAGTATTTGAAGAATCTAACTAGATTTTAGGTGGTATTAAAGAATCAAGTATTAAGTAATTAAAAATCTTTAAATAATATTTAAAGAATCTTACTAGATTATTTAAATAGTATTTAAAAGAATCTAACTATATCAACTCCATAATAATTACACCATAAGAAAAATACTATGGTTTTGACTGGATTATGTTTGAAAACATAATGCTATAAAAATTCGAAAATAAAATTTACATTAGAGCTTAGCTTGTAGATAAATTATGAAAAATTTACTAATAAGTGTAAACTTTATTTTTGTAGTACTCATTGTTCATTACCATTCTAATCAATGAAATGTTAAGAAAAATACGTAATCTCTCTTTTTTTCCCCACTATCATTTTCAAAAATCATGATCAACGTATTCTGGATAATTGATTTGAGTAGCTCATTTAATCGCCTTTGAACTCGTGATTGTTTACGCACTAATTACTCATTAATTGTCCGATACACTTGAGAAACTTTTCTCTTCAGAAATCATATTAATTCATTTAATAATTATTGCTAAATACTATGCAAAACATGCGTTTGTTGAAATCATAGTTATTTATAATGGATAATTACGGTTAATTTGTGTACTGTAACCTTTAATGATACGTTAAATCTGGGGTGGCAAACCCAAATGATATTGCTAGACACTTTGGAAAGGCATCATAACTCCGTGGGTCACATATAAAATTATATTTTCCCATATTAGATTTAGACCCCCTATAGACATTTTTTGGAGTGAAAAATTGAAACATAACGAGTTATTATTTTTCTATTTACTATTATTCTTACATGTAAACATAGATAATGTATTATTAATGATACTAAACGCACATTATAAAGAAATATAGAACACTAAAAATGAAATTTTAAAAAAATATATAAATATAAATGAAATAAAAAAAATGTAAAATAATCATTTTTTAATGATTTAATAAGAGCGATATTTTTTTCTCCACTCTTTCATTTAACATTTGCAAATCGATCTCAATTTGGGTATTTGTACACCGTAATTGGTTTACGTCCGTTATGTTTGAGTGTGTTTTGTGTTTAATCAATTTCATTTTAGAAACAAAAAAAAAAAAAAACGATTCGCAGATTTTAGTTGAACCAAAAGCGCTAACGACTTCAATTAAGAGTCTGGTTTGTTTTGCTATCAACAATCAATTGTGCATATCTGGAAAGGTTACGAGTCATTGACGTCATTTAAAGTGGAACATAGAACTTGTTACACTAGATGTTCCAAGATGAGCGCGCATCATGAATTCCTAAAATATAATTTAATTATTCTGCGAACTCTTAACTGTAGACTCAAATAAAACAGATAATGTCTGTCATATATTCAAAAGAATAGTATTTTAAAATCAAAGTTCATTTTTCTCATAATTCCGACAGTTAATATTTGAATATAGGGATGCACACATAATGTATTTGTTAATACATTGGTTTTCTCTCCATTATAAAAAAATTTTGTAAAAGTGTGATAAGTCTCGCGGGCTGGAAAAATACTCAGGGTGGGCCGCGGGTTGGCCACCCCTGCTTCAAATAATACTAAATGACTATAAAATTTGAAGTGCGAAAAACGACTTTGATTGATTTGATAATAAATATCAAGATATATTGTAATGGGAATAAAAGTTAATGCAATTATTCAATCCAGTTGTCTCAGTTAAAATGAATTTAATTTTTTAAATTGTAAAAAAATTGCTCAAATTTTCATTCTTCAATAAATGCAATAATATTTATCGAAAATTGTTTTACTGAAAATATTTTTTCTGGATTTTTTTATTATTGAACAATGGTGGACTTCGTTTTCCAATTTATATACCATGGAATGCTCATGATAAGGGGAGGATATTATTTCAGGGGAAAGGGGTTTTAGAAGGTTTTGAGTACATGATTTTGCATGTTGTAAGGGTCTAACAAGCAAGACGTCTTAAATGCTTTGTGACAGTTATCATCCAGGCTCTTCTTTAAGAACACAAATGGTAGCCAATGACCTGATATCCAATTGGTTAGCGCACTAGCCTTTGGTACCACGGGCTTCAGGTTAGAATCCTGGCAGTAGCATGAATGTTTGCAAGTGGTTCGGAATCCATATTAAACTGTAGGTACCACTCTAACCTAAAGTGTGCAACAATGACCGTAGAGCGACAAACCAAACTTCCAACGGATTTGAAATATTGAGACACGTTATTTGCGCACGTTACTGCTGAATCCCGGAGGGGACACTTCCTCTGAAATTAGCTTGAAATTAAAATCATTCTTCTCAACTAATTGGAGATAACCTACCCTGTATTTCAGAGAAATATGTGCCTAAATATAAAAACATAGTGACTCTTCTTTTTGATCAGTTTACCGATTCAAAGATAGTTTTATTACGAACAAAACTAACCTTTTTATTTTCCACTTTCTTTCTATTCACATAAAAGTCGCCAAACAGCAATAATACGCCAAAGTGGGCTTCTGAAAAACTTGGAGTGGTAACTTCTAGGGTTGGATTCTAGGAACGCTGGCGTCTATGTGATTTTCAACGTTAAAAATATTTTAATTGCAGTCTCGAGATTCCGCCATCTAAGTTGACTATCTTGTTATAAAATTGTGAGGCGTTAGTAGCGGATGCTTATTTGTCAAGTTTTTTTCTAATACAGCCGGCAATACAGAGACGGTTATCTTTATGCCATGAGCAAGGGCTGCACATTGTTACTCATTTAGCACTACCCAGAGGGCATGTGTAGCTTGAAGATATGCTATGGCGTAGAGTAACACTACCCGCACAACTCTGTATGATCCTATTAGACCGGGACCTGTGTTTTAAAGTGGATTCCGAACCACGACAAACATCCATGGTACCGCCGGGACTCGAACTCGAATCCTGTGTTACAGAGTGCCAGAGCACTAGCCCATCAGGCCTCATTTGTCAGAAATTTGTATATAGTGTTCATACAAGTATTTGTAGGTTTTTAAATGCAGCCCGAAAAAGTTTGACAATAACTGTTCTACTTTTTAAGTTCTAATGATATGAGGTATATTATAAATATTAAAATATTGAATGATCATGAATACAAACAATCAAAGATTATATCGTTAAGCAACAATCACCATTTATTCTTTTTTAAAATAAACATTCAATTCAAACTCCTAACGCATTTTTTTTTCTTTTTAACACTTAACAGAACTGAAAGAACATTGTTCAATGGGGCAGAAATGATTGATCGTGATTTTCTTAAAGTAAACAAACGCAAGTTAAATAAAGTCATTAAATACATATCGCAGGCGTTATTAATACTCCATAATTGACTTATCCTGCAACTTGTATACATAGATCATTAATCTAGACTATTCTTTCTATTATTCTTTAACACACGGGAAACATTTTCGCACAGAAGCAAAACAATGGGCTTCCAATACCCCCAACGGTAGTTTGTTTCCGAGTTTCCATTTGTTTTCGTGGAAAGAATAGATTCTATCTAAGGTGAACGAACGTCATGTTTGTGTTATTTCATCTCTTAATATTCAATGCAGTTTGTAATGTGTTTAAATACATAAAAAAGGAAAAATAGTTCATTGCAAATTCTCCATTATCAGCATGTTTGACAGTTTATATTTGTAAATTATTATTAGATTCTCATTTTTAAAATCCTGACCGAAATACTTAAATTTCATTCTGTTATAGTCGTTCTAATTTCTACAATTTTAAAAGATTAATTTATCCGTGTAATTGAAATGAACTTCAATGGATAGATGACATTATCTGGATTTGGATAATGTTTATTAAATAATACAAATGAATTTAATAATGAACGCGAATGGCATTGATATCTATGTAACAGGAATAATGTAAATATTATGGATAATGTATATTAAATAATCCAAATGAATTTAATAATGAACGTGAATTGTGTTGATGTCTATGTTAACAGATATGGAATTCAATGGGTGACATTATCTGGATTTGAATAATGTTGATTAATTAATCCAAATGAATTTAATAATGAACATGAATGGCATTGATATCTATATAACAGGAAGGAAATTCGATGGACAGATGACATTATTTGGATTTAAATAACGTGTATTAATTAATCCAAATGAATTTAATAATCAACGTGAATTGTATTGATATCTGTGTAACTGAAATTAAATACATATATAGGCGACATTGATATCTATGTAACTGGCATGGAATTCAATGCAGAGGTTAAATTATCTGGTATTGGATAGTGTATATTACTTAATCCCTAATGAATTTAATAATGAACGTGAATGGTATTGATATCTATGCAACTGGAATGAAATTCAACGGATTGATGATATTATCTGGATTTGAATAATGTATATTAATTAATCAAATGAATTTAATAATGATGAAATTGGAATGAAATTCAATTCATCATTATTAAATTCCTTCACTTGTAAAAAAGTTATAAAACTAAGAAAAATAAAATAAAAATTCTATTTAATTACATGGATTGAAAGATTTTTCTCAATCTATTAAAAGAAAAATTATCAAAAACTTGTTGTTGAATCAACCATTAAGTTGAATTTTGTGGCAATTTGATACTGAAATAACGTACTTTGTTTTTTTCTCCTGTCCTGTGAAATGGAGAATTTTAAATTGAATTGCTTTTCTTGCAAGTGAGTGAAATGGGCAAAGAGAAAAAAAAGATGAATATAATGCCGTGGTAATTTGTAAAATCGAAATTTATGACCACTAAAACGTAATTAGGCCAGTTTCAGTTACATTATAAAAAACTATGATTTTCTTTGTAGTGATTTAATTTACTTTCCTTTTAACATATTCTATTGTTTATTTTAGGTAAAAGTGTACCACTTCTTGACAACACAGCTAACGTTATAAAAAGTATCTAACAGTTTTTTTGGGCTTGAAAGATGCCATATAATATCCAGTTTGGAGTTAAGAACAATAGATGGTGGTAAGTAGTGTCTTTTATGTTCTAGCACAAAGGTATAAAACGTGAGGAACTTTTGTTTATGGATATGGGATCTACTGTTAATGGGTTTTCTGCTACTCAGTTATTTTTTTTTTTATTGAACCCTTTATGTACAGAAAGAGTTACTTCCTTGAAATGAAATATTTTTCATATGATTTGTGTTAAGTGAAATTAGGAACACACAGTTTTATAATGTTGTTGTCATCTCTATGATATTAAAAAACCTTTTATTTGTGTATTGAGAACAAAATCGTAATATTTTACGTAAGAATAAAGGTTTATCTCTTTTTATTGAATAAATTTGGAACATTTTAACAATAAAATAGATTCAACAAAACTTTAAAATACTCCTAAATTTTATTGTGTTTCGTGTTGGTCAAACTGTGTTTAAAAATTAGTTCCCGTAAATAAAATTAAACAGAGTTCCTTATTTAAATTAGTTTTTGATAATTATTAAACAATTTTAAAACTATCTACATAATCTTTGATTTTTTATAGTTATAACCGCTATGACACTGTCAATATATTTTAATAATATTAATATTTTCGTTGTAAATTTTTATTTATTTCTTGCTAATGTTTTTATTTTTATATAAATATAAAATTAATGTTAAATATTTTTTTGGATATACGTATTTCATCATATGTTCGCTCCTTGAAAACATTTTTTTATAAAATTCTTATTCAATCAAAGTGAAAAACAATAGGATAATAATAATAGGATTAATATATACACAGTTTATTAGATTAAAAGTTCAGCATTGTACCGAACAGAGTTTCAGACTCCCTATGAATATCTTAAAAGTAATCTACAATTAAGTATTTTATAATATATATATATATATATATATATATATATACATACACAGTATTTGTAGTATAGTATATATATACAGTATTTGAAAGGATTCATATACTCTCAAATTCTTTTAGTCGATATGACTAGAAGTGTAGGGTATAATTAGATCGAAAGCTCTAACCTTCGATAAATTAATAATTTAAAAAAGTATTTTCTTGTATCCAATTAATAGTGGAGAATAATATATTCTCCACCAACTTGTTTGAGACCTTGTAATATACATTGAAAACAGAAATCACTGACATTTTCCAAAATGTCGAAATTATACAAAAAGATTTATTATATGAAAGTCACGACTAGAGATTTAGAACCATTAAATAATAATCAATTGTCTTAAAATATTTACAAAAATGGATTTCTATTAAATTACAGTTTGAATCTCAAATAAAAATTTAATGTTTTGTGTTTTGAAGAAAAGGACCGGTGTGGGTTGATGAACAGCATGCCGGGTTACCGAACCAAGGGAGTTAGGTTCGAAACTCGACAAGTGGTGTCTAACTGAAGTCTACCGTTTCTGTGTTGGGAATAGGCATGCAAAAGCTGTAGACTCAAATGGCCACCCTTTGGAATCGGGGATTAAGGACAAAGGAGGAATCTCGGGAACACCTAGATGCTATCCGTCGGGGTATTCATTCAAAATTGCAGTGGCACAATATGGTTGCATTGTAGCAGCCTCCCTCCCTCCTGGATATCCTTTTGTGCAACGTTGAATCTGATTTGGGTCAAAATATCTGGTAAAGAATTGCCTTCAGAAAGTCCTAAGTTGTTAACAATATAAAATACATAATTTCGTGAAAAATTTAATTATGTTTAAATTAACCTTAATAAATAAATATTCATTTAAAATGTTTCTAAAAATTTTTTTTACCGGAAATAACATAAATAATATTATGTTTCAGGCTCAGTTCTTTCACTGATTTTCGCAAATTTGTGGACATCTTAGTTAAGGAATATAATTTTTGTGTTTCAAAATCGGAGATGTAACACAAACGTCCAATTGGATTCATCCTTTTATTAAGAATATATCACATCCAACCCTATTAGACATAACATCCTATTGCAAATTTACTATATCCAATCTCACTTCATAACATTTCATCCCTTGTACTGGATACATCAACCTATTTGTCGTACTGGATACACCATTCTATCGGGGATATATCACATCCATCATACTGGATGCACCATTCGAGGATATACCAAATCCATCGTACAGGTTACACAATCCTATTGTGGAAATGCCACATCCATCGTACTGGATACACCATCCTATTGGGGATATACCACATCCATCCTACTGAATGCACATCGCATTGGAATACGATGTACCACCTATCTATTAAGAATAAATATCAGATGCTCAGTGTTTGTTAAACTTGAGTGAAAAAAATAATGAAGATATCCATATAGTGAAGCTGATGATGTCAAATTGTATTATCAAAGTTCTTTTTAGTTTTCTATACTTAAATGCCTTTAGTTGCCATAAATAATCGGAATCGTGTTCAATTCAAAGGGTGAAAAAGAGATTCAACTCAATTTTAAACTTGAATCAGTCAAACTATCTTTGAAGAGGAAGTCAATGTAGCCCACGAAGTTTACCACAGGTTAATAAACTAACCCTTATTCTTTCCCATCTCATGACCTTTAATTAAAAACCACTCAACTATTGTATAGATCCAAGGAAAAAGAATAAGAAGTTCAAAGGTTACGAAATTACTGTAGCAATTTTATTTTAATAAGTTCTTTGGAGCTCAGAGTAATTTTGGTTGATAGTTATTATTTCTGTTGGTTATTATGCGATCTATCTCATGTTTATATGTATCTACATCTTTTAACATTTGGAGACTGGAAAAGAAAAGGGTCGATTATTTACTAAAAATTCTTTCAGACATGTGCTCTTGTCATAAAGAAAAATAGACACGGAAAGTATTTTGTTGAAAAGCGGAGAAATCATACCATGAAATGAACACGAAGGAATGAAAAAAGTAAGATGCCCTAAATTCACTTAGGAAAGGTGTCTTTCTGTGAATTTAGTTATTTAAAAAGCATTGTTGTTCGTATTCTTCAGGCAGATTGTTATGTTCATCGTGACACTTTATTGAGGTCATTACACATTAGCGATTCCTCCTTTGTCTTATTCCTTGAAGTGTAGCTAATTTAAACTGATAAACTATAACGTATAATTTAGTTAATGGACGTTAGACACAAATGGCTTTAGAGTTGTTGGACTCATTTGTACAGTGACTTGGTTACTTGGAGATTTTAACGGGCTGTTATCATGAAAATTTAAAATATTGTCTTATCATAATGGCTCATAAGAAAACAAAATGCAATATAAACTGAGAATCATTGACAATAATTGATTTCTTAAAATAGCCAATACACAAATAGAAAAATAAGATGGATTGATACTGTACGAAGCATATAATATATAACTGCACTTATAAATACTTATCTGTTGTTCTTGCCTTTTTTAAAAAGCTTATGAATAATTTTAATGTCTAGTTGCGTTATTTTCAACTGATAAGTAATGGCCTTTTATGTTGCATTATTGAATTTGGATAATTTATGTTACAAATGTAAAAGTGTCAGGGTAATATGAACTGAAAATTTATTGTTCTGGTATTATAAAAGTTTGAAAATGAACACTGGATATAAGTTATATCTACATAAATTATGCGTCTTAAAGGGAATTAAGATAAGTTTTCATCATATATTAAGATCGCACGTCGCCTTGTTTATTATTGTAGTGAATAATTTATTATGAAATATTTGTTCTTTTTAATAATGATAATAATAAAAGCTAAATATATTTAATATATCTGGTATAATTTTTATCAAATATGTACAGTTTGTTAAAATAATCCAGCAACAATGGCAGTTGAAATACTACTTCCCGCTATTTTCATATTCCTAACTGCACACCATGAGTGTAGCCAAATCATAAAATTTATATTTTCTTGTTGAGATATTCTTTAGCGAATAAGTTATTATGAAATGTTTGTTATTTTTGTGTGTGATAATAGTTATAATTATTAAAAAACTAAATCCTCCCATGTGTGACCAAGCGCGTCAAGAGATTAAAATTAAGTGCAGATACTCTGAGCACTTCTCAATAAAATTTCAATCAAAATTGCACTTTATAATGAACTAACGTGCTTTACAAATTCAGATTGGGAATTTCATTGTTCTTTCTTGTGAATTTCGTAATTCATAAAAGAAATTTTTGCGCATATTCAGTTCATAAATGATTAAAACTAAATATATTTAATATATCTGGTATTATTTTTATACAATATGAACAATTTGTTGAAATAATCAAACACAGCAATGGCAGTCAAAATACTACTTCACGCTATTTTCATAGTCCTAACCTGCACACCATACTTGTAAATACCATTAACAGTGCAGCCAAACCATGCAATTTTATATTTTTCTTCGTGAGATATTTTATAGTGAATAACTTATTATCAAATATCTGTTCTTTTTATTAATGATTATAATTATAAAAAAATCTTCCCATATGTGGTCAAGGGTGTAAGAGATTAAAATTAAGTGCATATACTCTAAACACTTCTCACTAAAAATTAAGGCACAAATTTCTCTTTGTAATGAACTAACGTGATTTAAAAATTCAGATTGTGAACTTCATAATTATGAGGGAAACTAAACGAGTCAAAATTTAGAGTTGCATTTGTCTTTTTCACACTCATATCTCTTAAAGAAAGAGAATATTTTTAGAGATAAAGGAAAAAATGCTTTAAAATATCAAATTGGAAACGTTAACTCAGAAAGTAATGTAGCTTGAATATGTCTTGTCAAACAATTTTACAATGATTCAATAGTGCACTTAAAAAAAGCCGTTAAATTTAATGCCAGCGTCAAAAAGACCTTATTACATTTCCCGCGTTGGTAATATGACTAAATTCTAAAGGTATCCAAGAGCCGTTATTTATTTTAAAGCATGATACAAAGTAGTGATTTAGTTTTCAAAATAAAATCGACTCGAACTGTAAATTAGTGTACTGACATGCACTGGTAAAAGTTTTCTGTACGCGTCACTAAATGTGAAAAGGAAAAGGAAAAAGCCAATCAAAGACCCAAAAACAAACAAACAAATTGTTTACTAAGGCGGAAGAGCATTATCTATCTTAATGACTGTTAATTATGGTGAGCTAAATACGGAAGAACATCTTTAAAATGTCCGCTAATTACTGACTTTCTAGTAAAGATTTATCACAAGAAACCTGGAATGGGCCAAAAACTTTCCAACTTCTGACTTAAACCTCGACTTGAATCTTTTATATCGATAACAAACAAGCAACCAAAATGTTTACAGATACGGAAGAACATGAGCTGAGGCAGGGATGGGCAGATTACGGCCCGCCGGAAGGTTTTAACCGGCCCGCGGATAGAATTTTAATTTTCCGGTCTGAAGCAAATTAAAAGTAATATGTATTTATATATTATATATCCATCTCCTTTTCTACTTTGATTAAATATTATTTTTGTCTTCCCTTTTTTCAAAGGACTGATGATCTTTTTACTTTCTCTATTTTTGTTCTACAAAACGTAAATCGACGGAAATAGCAAGCACAGACAGCTTTCAATCGATAAAGTGCTAAAAGCGGAAGTTCTTTGTTAGTTATAGCTGTAGATTGGCACCAACAAGCGTTATCTCTTTCTCGGGAACATACATATGGGAATCCAATATATGTGAATTAGACCTCTCATGCTTCATCTTATATATGCGAACAAGTGTTTTTATCTATGTACCTTATAAAGAATTATTTCAGAAGTAAACTGTCAGATGAGCATTTAGTCTCGAATCGGATCAGAATCAGTACATTTCACTTCAAACCTCAGTATAAGGAACTTTTAAAAAATGAAATCGTAAATTTCACTCATCGCATTAGCATATTTAAATTGTGATACTTGTATATTGTTTTTAAAATTTTAGAAACATTTATCTTGGCCCGCCAAATTTTTTTTGTTCAATTTTTGGCCCGCGACCGAAAAAGTTCGCCCATCCCTGATCTGAGGCATGGATTATGAATTAAAGTTATTTCAATACAATATGTTACAGATTCGGTTCATTTTTTTCATTAGCCTGGATTGTAATTATGAGAATGAATGGAAATATTTTACTTTCAATCATATATGTATATTTTACATCTAAATAAATTAAATAGCTCACAATTGGATCTAGCAGACAATTGCAAATCACCTGGGTAATTAATAAAACCACAAATTAAAAAAACTATTTTATTATCAAATTTTTTTAATCCATAATCAAATCGACTTAACTTAACATATATTGGAAAGTCAAAGAAATATTAGATGTATTTACTAATATTTTTCTAAAAGTGATATGCCATTCCATTGTGACATAACACCAATAAACTAACCTTACATCTCGGCCTAACTCAACGAGCATAAAATAAGAGTTCTCTAATTATTAATACTAAATATCTTTATACTTGAGTGCTATATAATTTCTAACGAATATTTTCTATTTTTTTACTACTACTACACCACACCACTGTGCCTAGAGCTGAGTTGTCCCTTTACAGTTTGGAAATGATGTGGGTAAGAGGTCTGATTGGGATCTGTGACGCTCACCGGTCATATGAGACCGGGACCTATGGCTTAAAGTGGATTCCGAACCATTACAAACATCCATGGCACCGCCGAGATACGATTCCGAAACCTGTGGTATCGAGCACCAGAGCTCTAGCCACTCGTCCATTAGGCCCAAATCTATTTTCTTTATAAAAGAAAGCGATCACTTTTACATTAAAAATATCGAGTTGAATATGTTATCAATCATACCCATTTTTTTCAATCATTATTGAAGGCCTACATTTTTAAAATGAGTAGTAAAGTATAAAATAAATGGCTCCTGAATAAAATTTTCATGTTTTTGAATATCAAAATAATATTGAAATCGACAAGAAATGGAAAATGGGAGGAATGAAGATGAAATTGATTTTTTTTTCTCTTGGTAAACATCATTTCTCGTTCACTTCAATTCTATGTGATGTATCGTATTGATGGTGTGCCACTAGGTTTGTATGGCATGATATCAATTACCGGTTTCCATGGAAACATTATGGAGTTTTACAAAGCAACAAACCGAATGCTTCCTTCATGAAGAGTGTTGTGGGGAGTTGATTTTTTCCACTCTTTGCAAGAAACGTGACGTGGTAAAATGAAGCACTAATTGCAGCACTTGCAGTAATTGCAGCATATATATATATATATATATATATATATATATATATATATATATATATATATATATATATATATATATATATATATATATATATATATATATATATATATATATATATATATATATATATATATATATATATATATATATATATATATATATATATAAAGTATGGTGTGAAAGAATTTTAAATTAAAGTGTCATTTCTTATTACCATTAATTGAAAAGAATATTGACTGAATTTCTAAAAGGGGCATAGAATTTTATTTATAATCAAGCAAATGTGTGAAAGGATTATAAATTAAAATAAGAATTCTTAAAACTATTGCTCTTATTTGAAAAACTCTTAATTGAATAATGATAAATTTAAGGATTTGTATTTTTAGAAATCCTCAGCTTGCTGGATTGTTTGAAAAATAATTGTGCAATAATCTTTAGATTCTTAAATTTTTGTCGAATGAGGAAATAGTTTTTTTTTGACGTGTTTTTGCTTTGTTTTATTAAACGGCTGTTATAAGACGCTATTAATAAAATTATTCAAATTAAACTCATGTTAACCTATATTTAAAAAAATATGGAGGAGAAATTGAAGGAATAGAATCGTGGAAAGAAACGAACTAGTAGCATACTATTAGAATCAAGAAAACACACAGTATCACACTTTCATTTGACTATTATTTTTTAATTTTTTTTAATATTTGGGGGAGGGTAAACATATACACAACTTGGCGAGTAACGGTCAAACTGTGTCACAGGTAAACATTAACTGTAACCGGGTGCACCATTGGACCGGTGTAACAATTTGGATATTTCCTCGTGTGATGGGTTTTTCAAGTGGTTCGGATTTCACTTTAAACCTAGGTTCCGGTCTAATATGACCGTAGAGCATTGGATGTAGGACTGGCAATCCTTCCCCGTAAAAAAGATAACATCCCTGTCTCGAAATCTGCCAGCAGCCGTAGGGATGCTGTGCCTCTGATGATGATGATATTAATGATGAATGGAAGTAACGTGGCAAACTATTAATGTAACGCTGAATCTTCTACGAGTTGTAATTTTGTTATAAATGACCTCAGGTGATATTATTCTAATTTACACATTTTGTTTTTATTCTAAGAATAACATTTTAAAAACTTATACGAGTATCAGCTGTGTAAATCTGAAAACTAACCGATGCTACATATACATTTGAATGTGTCAAAGGTGAAATATTTTAAGAAACAGTGAATGCGATCACTTCCGAGATATTTTCGATACACATCTAAAAGTAAAAAAATCATTAGAATAATCGCAGAGCTCTTTGTCAAAAATAAACTGCACTGTTCCATGATAGCATCGACGCAAGTGATTGGAGCAAGACGTTTCCAAGGAACTCACTTCCTACCCTCTCGTTTTTCATCGGTTGACCACTACGCCATCACGTGCAAGTTTCCACCGCTGACCATCCAGTGAAAGGTGAAGTACAAAAGTTCAAAAACGGATGCGTAATTATAACTATCTCATGGCTTCCCTCCGAAACAAAAGCTTGCAGCCTGGCGGAAGTTTTTAGTCATTGAATTCCAGCTGTGCATGAAGTCTGTGGCGTTACAAAGACATACGTGTGGCTTTGTTTTGGCTTTGGAAGTCTTTGTGCGATATTCGAACACCAGGGTGGACGTCTGCCCCGAAAATTCATTTAGCGATTGTTCGAAGGCGAATAATTCGCACGATTCTCTAAGAACAATCGATAGAAATAAAAAGTTTATCGCCCAAAAGGTTACAGATACCGTTTATTATTCTGCTAGAACGTTGTAGTTTTTTTTTTATCGCGCATTGTGGTTTGCAATTCGTTTGATATTCGATGCACTACGCCGAGCGATCAGATGATAATGATGCTCAGATTATGATCTTCATTATCAAATTTAAATAAACAAAAAATTATGGTTCTCCTTTTGTGGGGAGATATTCGTTTAGTTGTTAATGGGTGAATACTTTCCTTTGTTGTATGTGCTACTTTACACACTGATGCATTGCTAACAATGAAATCAATTTAACAGCGAATAAATTACAAAGTTTCGGTTTTTATAATTAACACATTGTAACATAAATTTTAACAATGCTTTGATTTTGGTAATGTAATATTGAAAAGTATTAACTTACTTAAGCTTGCATTTTTTTCTTCAAATAGATGTTTCTATGTAGATAAATACTTCCTTGTATAAAATGAGAGACGTTTGTGATTCTGAAATACCGTTAAAGTCACGTTAAATTGCTGTTATATTTGTTGGTTTGATGTACTAAGTAAATACATGAGAGATGGAGGATAATGTTTACAAGTTTAGCATTACCTTCCCTACTTGCCAAAGTTCTTCATTTATTTGATTTGTACAAATATTGCACAGATTAAAAATTAGTAAGATGCGCCATTTAAAGGAGTTTTTTTTTATATAAATTTCTTTTCTTTGCTGTATAAAAGTATGTCAAAAATTGTCTACACAATGAAAAATAGTGGTAAAATTTTGAGATGGTTTTGAAATTTTGGGAGTCATTAAAAATCTCATTTAGGCAAAAATTAACTTATTAATAAGTTTTCTAATTGTTAAACCTTTTCACCCTCAAATGCTTATATCACAAGTTCAGCAGTTTATATTGCAGTGATTTTCAAATATGAAAACAAAAAGAAAATTGTAAATAAAATTTTATTCAGAAATTATTATAATTGTTTCTTTGTGTAAAAGAGTATAAAAAAACAACTTCTCCAATATTCAATATTTTTATTGTAAAGCAAATCACCCAATTCAGATAATTGAATGCTAATTATAATTTGTCCAACTCGTGACATAGTGGCAACGTGCACTTCTGTTGAGCAGACTGCTGGCGGCATTGTCGCAGACACTGTTTTAAAAGATGAATCGTTGGCGTTTGTTATGTTGATACCATCTGGAAGGGAGTGCCTGGTGGTTACCATGCTCTGGCTCCCGCTGATGGGCAAAATGTGGCAGTTCTGGGAAGACATCCGCACTCCTGCCTCCTGTTTTGAAATGCCCAAGAACTCCAGATGAGGTTCATCGTGCAACAGGAATAATTTCCATCCCTCCTCCTTCCATATATAATCTCAATGGGTTCATAGGACTTCAGTCTTGTGACGTTGTCTGCTCAATGCAAGTGATACATGGTATTCGTCTTGAGTCATAACTTTCCAGGATAAACGCGGCTATATCACATCTCTGTAAACGCAACACTCTCAAAGAAGTTATCTTTATATGGTTACTTGGAACGATTTACAACAAACTGACTTTTTTTAATCTGAATTCTCATGATTGTAGATGTAATATAAAGCCATCAACCCTGACGGGTTGTGGAATCAAACAATCAAACATCTTAATCCACACTTTTTTTTTTGAGTTGGAGGATTGAAATATTCTCCAAATGAATCAT
>BPLR01014217.1:0-32795 GCA_021605095.1 Caerostris extrusa
TGTTATTGTGATTTTTTTTTTTTTTTTTTTTTAGTTTGTTTCATCGTTCTATAATATATTTTTCTTTCTAATGCAGCTGGAAAACACTTAGACGGCTTGGTGTTGGATGCCTTAAGGCAAGCGCTGCAAAGACGTTACTCACTTTGAGTTACCCATGGGGCGTGTGTAACTTAAAGATACGGACACGGAGTAACAATGCCCCCGCAACGCTCTACGATCCTATTAGGACCTGGACCTACGGCTTAAAGTGGATTCCGAACCACTACAAACATCCATGGCACCGCCGGGACTCGAACCCGAAACCTGTGTTACCGTGCGCAAGAGAGCTAGCCACTCGGCCATTCAGGCCCTCGTTCTATAATATAGACTTACTAATATTTTAATAGCAGTTCAAAACCATTTTTCCTTTAAAATTTGCCAAATGTTAATTTGAAATTTTCACTGTTATTTTTATTATTACTAATAACTATACTTACTAGTAAATTTATAAAAATTAAAATTGTTGTATTTTATGTTGCCGGATCACATCTGCAAGTATTCAGTATAAAATAAGGAAAATTTATGAGAAAATGCAAAAAATTAGTATTTAGAGACATTATTTCTCCCATATCTGCCAATTGAACGTGAGGTTATGAGAGAAAATGTTATTAAGAAGAGATAAGAGACGAAGAAAAATAATACGTGTTGGTGTGCTGGCATTTTGAATACCTAAATTATTATTCAGAATCCGAGGGATCTAAGTGTCAAAACTGTTATCTGAAGAGTTTGAACCAAAAATGGATAAAAGGAATTAATTAAAAAAATCTCCAAGAATGAGCCAAGTGGAGATGATTTAAGGATATTTTATGTATAGCTAATCCATGTTGAATTTGCCTGCGTGAAAGAAGACCCGTGACAGATCCATGAATTCTAATGATATATCAGTGAGAATATTAAAAGCAGAAATAAATTTTGGATTGTTCCTTGTAAAGGGATGCTGCAATCGAAATGCTTGCGATAACATTTATGTTTTCCTATTGCCTGGATGTATCAAAGTGGTCGGTAGATATAAATAATTTGCCTTATCAGGTGATTTACGTGTATTTGAAGTATTTTAAAGAGTGACTTTGGACGATATGTTATCTTTCAGAACTTTTATGATGCACTTGGGAGATCTTACAATTGAGAAAATCAATTGAATTTGGCTATAGTGATACAACTCCTTGGTACTGGTGGAGTATTACGCATGCTCAGTGATTTGGCATGGTATTTTATTTGCCAAATGAGTAAATATATAATACCTAAAACGCAGGTTTAACTGATTTCGTGATTTTCGCCAAAACTTTGTTTACTTAACGCCAACATTTCCAATTAACTTTTTTAACACGAGGAGGGTGATACGTTGCAGTAGTCAGCATCCTAAATAGCCAATTTTTTGACAATTTTTTAGAGTCATAACTTTTGCAAAGCCATTTTACAGCTTTTAGAATAGGACATTGACAATAATTGGCAAATCCAGGTAAATAATTTGAGCATAAAAAATATTCTTAAAAATGTAAATAAGTGCAGAACTTTAGTTTCTAGTTTATACAGTTGGTTAACAATTTTTGTGTAAGTGTTCAAAATGTAAAATGTATGAATTTCCTAAAACATTTAATATGAATTGTTTTACATCAATTAGGAATTTTTTTTAAGAATTTAAATTTACTTGAACACAAAAAAATGAAGATGAAGAAATGTTCATTAATTTATATAAAATGAAGTAGTAAAAAAAAAAAAAAAACTTTAAAAAAAAAAAAAAAAACGCTTGTATGAATTGAGTTTAAAAATTTGTATTTTCGGAAGGAAAACTGAGATCAGAAATTCTAAAAAAATTTTTCCAAAAATTTATTACCAATTTCTATTTTCGTGCAAAAAAAAATTATAAAAAAAAATCATAAAATCTGTAAATGAGATGTAATTTTTTAGGGTATAAAGATGCATTCCCTCTGTCGTGAATTTTTATAAGTTAGCATAAATATTGACCGTCCTCCAATCAGAAAAAAAAATTATCTAGAATTTAACTAGACATTTTAACATAATGGGTGAGGGATTAAAGTAGAAAATAAACCTGCTAAAACTACAGGATTTTGTAATCATGTCAATTGCTTTCGATTTCAGATTCCATTGTTTATTTGGAATATTCCTAAAAATCAGTGAATTTTTGACGCACTATTACTTACTATTTTTTCTTTAATATACTTTGCATTAATGTTAATATTGACTAAATTCCATTCAGGCAAATCGAAACGTGTTTAGTCGTACTGAATATTTTCAACATTAAAAGATATCGTTGAACATCTGCATGTAAACTAGCCATTCTCTGTTTATACAATAGTTTCAGCATTCCTCAAACAGAAATTTTTTTCAATTGAATAAGAAACATTGAAAACAAGATACTTTTAATATTATCTAACCGAAGAATGAGAAGTTACATGAAAAATTTAATTCAATACGAAGTTAGCAAAAATTATTTCAATACGAAATTTAATTATCTGGTATTCAATTATTTTTCAAATCGAAAATAAATTTCCATTATTTCAAACATATTAGGATGCCAAGCTTTCATTTAATTATAACTTGCTGTTTTAAAAATCAATTGTTTGAAAGTCAATAATTTTACGAATATCCATTTATTAATTACTGGAAGAATGATTCGTCAGGAAATAAAAATAAAATCCATTTCACCGGATATGTTACTGTTTTTGACAAATTTGACAAGAAATTTGTGTTTGACAAATCAACTTTAATTTCAATTCACTATATTAAGTAATATGGTTATTTTTGTGCAATATAGTTGAGAAAATTCTAGTTCAATTGGTGAAAGATCTATAGTAGAATTGCCTAACCATAGGCAGCATACAGACTAGACCGGTTATGACATCAATTAAATCGTAAATTTTTTTTTAAAACATTCACATTCTTAATAATTTTTTTTTTAAATTAAAATATGCACGAAAAATCATAAAAGTAAAGATTTTTTTCCTAGGGGGAAAGCAGCATTAAGATGTGGCTCAAAAGTAAGGTTTCCCATCCTTTTAATTAAAGATTCCTTTCTTATTAATGGAATGAAATTGCAAAGACTTCTGAAAACTTTTTTAAATAACAACTTCAACTTTTTAACGTTTTTTTTCGACTAACATCTAATTCACATGAATATTTTTTATTGTTAATGAATAAATAAATAAACATCATTCAAAATTGTGGGTAAATTCGTAACTTCCTATACAAGAAACCAGCATACAATTTAAAATTTTTAGTAGTGATTTTTCTAAAGTGTATTTATCTGCCTATTTAAATGGCATTTGGTTACACACAACGCTACACTACTAAAAGCCACAGCAATAATACACGGTTCAATAATTTCAGTTTTATTTCAAAATTAAAAGTCAAGAGTTCTTCTCTTTAAATAAAAGAAGATGCAAGATACCAACCATAGCAAAAATTCTAGTTCTAAAAGTGGTTTACCTTGTAAGAGTTGCGGCATGAGAGTTGTATTGGCGGTCGGAAATGGAGAATTAAGTAATATTTTAATAACAATATTTTGAATTCTTTAATATATGCAATTAATTCTCCTTTTGTAAAAGAATCCCGTTCTACTCCTTAAAAATATGGATAAAAATTAATGAACAGGATCAGAATTGAAATTAACCTGATTTTACATTGCAGATACCACTAGTGCAAGAGCATACAAGTTTTTATAGGGCATGGGTCTTAGGCTTGTTGTTTTTAAGGATCACATTTGAGTAATCAGTATGTTTTTGCATTTATCGTCTTCTGCATTTTGGCTTCATTTAAATCAATGTCATTTTCTCTGAAAAGAGCACCCCATTTTAAATAGCATTGGTGGAAAACAAATGATTATGCAATATACTTTATCAGGCTGCTAGAATGCAGGTTTCTTCCTTTACATATAAATATTAAGCAAATACCCCAAAAAAGGTAATATTTCTCATTTAGTCATAAACAAATTGGTGGGTTTGTAGAAGGCATAAAGCGTCGCACTCTAATATAACGGCTGAAGCGTGAAATGTGAGCGGGGAGATGTTTTTGCGTGGTGGAATTATTCAATAGAGATTTAACTGCTACATTTAATTAAATGCTTATAGGGCTAGCCTTGGTGAAATTTCATGACTGTGATAGCAGTGATACATGAAGAAAAGAGCTTTATAAAAACTCAATTTAAAAAAGGTTTTTACAAAATCGTGAGAAGATCTAAAACTACATTATAGTAAAAGGAAAAGAGTGAAATTTTACAAACACTCAGTTGAGAAATTTTTGCTCGTCGCGGCCTAAAGTAGCGGGCTGCCTCAAAGTCATTTCAACATAATTTACATATAAATCCAACTTAGATCCATTTCACATCATCTGGAAATCTGAAAATATTTTTAGTGTCTAAATAAGCAAAAATAAAAACAATACTGGTAAAGTAATAATTATTATAATGTTAACTAAGAGCAAATTAAGTACTAATTTCTAAAAACCAATTTATTTAAATACCACAGAATTATAAGTAGAAATTGCACATAACTAAAATCACCAATTATTTTTAAAACTTATTCAGGTTAGATCCATTTTCAAGTTAATTGAGCTTAAGAAAAGCTTAATTCGGACATATTGGATATATCTTGTCACACAAGGACAATGTACCTAATGCTAAAAAGAGAATCATTGAAGATTGTTTTATATTGTAGATGTGATTGTTATGCTCTGCTGGCTATTTAATGTAATTGGAGATGTTTATCAGAGGAATTTGTGAATGAAATGTAACACTATCTTATATCAATAAAGGTATGTTAGAGACTTATGGACATTAATATTTTAATCAGATAATCATGACACACAAAAGTGAGCCTGTGATTTAAGAACATGATTTGTCTCTTTAAAATTATTGAGGGTGTGTAAGAACATTATAGCTAAAGTTATCACTTCTGCACTATTTCAAATCTAAAGTAATTGTGGCTTAATGGCATCCTCTCTTGGAAGTAATTTTTGGCTTTGATATCATATAATCTGATAATATTATATATCAAGTACATGGGGTGAACATCTTAACATCAAAGTGCAAAATGTTTTGAGGGTACAATATCAATCTTGTGCTAACATATTAATTTAATTACATTAATAAAAATAAAAGATGTTTTAGTTGACAAAAGGAAGAATTAAAACGGTGCTTTAGCAATGAAAAATTTTGACCGGAAGCAGTAGCATTAATTTTAGAGCCCATTGAATCCAATTCTTTTCAGAAAGGAAGACACTGATATCAGCACTTAATTTTTTAATGTCTATTAAATTCAATTCTCTTTGAGAAGGAAAAATTGATATTAGTGTATCAATGCATTAAATGAAACACCCGCACTTTGCATTAATTTTTAATTTTCAGATTAAATTTACCATGTACTATTACTGCATTTCTTAAACATTCTTTCTCAACTTAAATTTAAATTTTCTGTTTGATAGTTATTTATTGTTTAGGTTTTTTGTATTTTATTATTTTTTGAAATGCTTTTGCTGACAAAATCATAGATAACATATTGGAGTGAATATTTTGCAAATAAGATTGCTTTCTTTAATCAAGTACAGAAAATGATATTTATATATTTTTGGATATTTCATAATTCTTAATTCTTCTCAATTTTATTAATAGTTTCCTCAGTCAAAACTTGTCAAAGCAAAAATGTGTTAATTAAAACTGAACAATCATGAGTCATGGCTATTTTGCCAGTTTATTAATATTGCATATTATATATTGTAAATAGTCAATTACACATATAATATATAGTAAATAAAGGCTGATTTTGATCAGACCCATACAAAAAAAAGTGAGCAAAAAGGATAATGATAGATAATTTAGACAGTAGGATCTCAAACTTGCACTGCCTAAATCACCATCATGATTCATCTCATCCCCTTATTAGAAGTCAAATCATTGAATGCAATTACAACAGTACTGACTTGGACTTGAACTGAATGGTCACAAATTGTCTTCAATGACAAGTCTTGTTTTACTTTTAACCAAGTTCCAACAATAAGCATGAAACTTCCAAAAAAAAATTTTGAATAAGAATACTGTGACATGTAATACATACCATAAACATAATTAGAATTTTGATCTAGGTTTTTTTTAAGCTATTGAATGCCTTCTTACTGACAGAGGTGCGCATTAGCCAAATACTATAATCCTTTTATGTTGCTGTTCATTTTGTATCATATGGTACTACATAATAAGACAATGGCAGAGCAATAAAATACATCCTCTATACCAGGGGTCGGCAACCTTGAGTCGGAAGAGCCAAAATTACAATTTTACCAAATTTCAAAGTTTTTAAAGAGCCACAATTTTTTTCTTGCCAACAATAAATAGTACTCGCATAAATATATCTTCCCCTCTAGTGTGTCCCGTGTAAGTTCTTCTTTTTTTGGACCTTGGGAAGACATATACCTGACAAAAGGGCAACTTGTGCCGTGTCTTTTATGTCGCCAAGACTGATCTATAGCAAAGTGATAGGGCAAGTTGAAATAGCTTCCAACCTGCAAATATGTTATATTTGAAGACATTTTAGCTATTCTATCTTGTACTGTTTTAGCAGGTAGTGGCAAATCTTTGATTTTTCAAGATTTCTGGTTTGTTTTTGAATGTCATTTAAACAGTTTTTTCATCATCCGACATCATAGAAACATCCGACGACGGCGTCATTCGAAAGCTTCCGATGGGCTGACGACAGTGACAGACCTTGGGGGAGGGGTGCGGTGAAAGCGAGTACAAGTGGCTGAGAGATAGAATCGGTGCTCAATCCTCGTTAATCGATTCAGAACGATTTTTAAAATGTTTTTTTTTTTGATAAAATAAATAATATTTGCGTATGGAACTAAAGAGCCGCAGCTTCACATCAAAGAGCCGCATGTGGCTCATGAGCCGCAGGTTGCCGACCCCTGCTCTATACCAATTTTCTTGACGTTTACTAATTGCTTTCTCGGTCAATTAAAGGAGTGCCAGATAACTTCTGTAAATAGCACATTTTATGGGGTTGAACGAGAAAGGATCTTTGATCATCCCAAAATGACAATGAAACTCATTAATTGGAGACAAGATATATCATCCATCAATTTGAATAGTAATTACATTAATGATAATAGCTTATACCTATGGAGTAATGCCTTATTGACTTGCTCATTTTGCATAGTTATTTTTCTTAAATAAATTATACTATTCTTCTAAAACTGTAATCATTGTTTTTCTGTTAATACACATCATGTCTGCTTTTCGTCTAAATTGGATAACAATGTCATAATTTTTTTTTGTATGTGCGTTACCATTTTAATTCATTATTGTTGTCTTATTTAGTTCGTACTATTTTTTATGTCTTAACAGTAGTGATTCTCAAAGCTTTCTCCCCTGTTAACCCCTCCAAACAAAGGAATTCTGTTGTGCCACCATTTCCTTTTAAAATGTCAAGTAGTTATGATGTTTCCTTCAATTTATTGCATATGAGCAATATAAACCATAATTTCCTGCTTATAACTTGTGGATTATACATTAAAACGTCAAAATTTTGGAATGCAAATTATACACTATTGCATATAATCTGCGGACATTTTTCTGGATGTTCTATAAAAAATTTATTCAAGAAAACCACATCTCTAAAAATGATGATACAAGCTAGCAAAGTGTGTGAGAAAAACAAACAATCTTTTCAATAATACAAAACAATGATAGAAGAAAACAGGACTTTTATAAAATTACACAAAATATGACAAGCTCAATTAAATTGGTGTGTATTAGTGGAAGGAAAAGCCTTGGAATAAAGTTATAGATAAAAAATTAAAAAGCACTTTCAGGAAAATAAAATTAATAATAAGTATGATACTGATCAAAAATTTACTTTCTAACAAATCTGAAGATTACAAATCATTGGAAAGATGTTTTGTCTTTTGATTTCACCATAGTTCTTCAATATATATATTCTTTCACGTTTCCAATTTAAATCATAAAAAATTTCAAATTTAATTATAGTATCAAAAATGCTGTTTAAAACTGGAAAACATTTTATTAGTTTTTATACCATAGGTATAAAAACGGAATTTGATATGTACACAGTACATTAAAGAATAATTGCGAATCTCCTGCTGATTATATAAGATCTTTTATTTTTTGGCTGAAAATAGGCCTTCGTGTTATGCAGCAGTGTGGATTACAGGCAGGATATTATAGTAATTCACATTTTTTTTCATGAATATTAAAGTTATCAGAATATTAACTTACAAAGTAATTAATATTTGTTACATAATTAAATCAATAATGCTTTTTATATGTAACAATTGTAATATAACAAAATTTAAATGCAACAGAAATAAAGTAAGATAGAATATTTAAACTTCAAATGGATTTAACAAAATAAATATGACTGGAATATTTAAATTCAAAGGAATTATATGAATGACATAGTTAATCTTTTTAGATTTTTATTTCTTTTTCTTCACCTGATATAGTAAGAAATATCTTTGTAATCAGAGCCAAATACCAAAAAATATCTGGTTTTGATTAGTGACTTGATAGAGTCAACTAATAAAATCAACCCTTACATAAATATGATATATATTTTTTTTTATGGTTTTGGTTATTTTCGTTTGATTGGAAATAACACGAAACAATTCATTTTCTTCAAAATTATATTTAAAGCCCAACATGAGTTCAATCACATTTGAAAGACTACAAGGAATTCACGAATTTTATATTTTACAGTAGTTCATTTATAACTCTTCAATAATCATCATAGTTTCCTTCATATTTTAACAATATATGGATAAATTGAGACAAAACAGCATTAGCTACAATATACATGTTAAAGTCACATGTCCAGAACAAAGTTTTTAAATTTAAATTTGGAATTCCATAATAATTCATCAGACAGTAATTATAGCCATTTGAGATATTTAATTCATTCAAATCAATTCACGATTAGAAATTCCTTCAAATGTTAAAGTTTTTGTTCATTTAAAATTTCTTTTTTTATTATTTATAATAAATTTTTCCATTTAATTAAGATGCTTTAATTTTATCTGTAAGAAATATGCTCTGCTCCTTTTTCACATAATCCAAACCTCGATTCTTATTTTGGGGATCATGTACATAGTTTGAGAACAATTGTAAGAGTGCATTTATATTTATAAATATTGCAATAAAGTCAAACACTGACTAATAAAATAGTCGTTACATGATAAACAAGATTAAAAATTAATATAATTAGAAAACTTACTTGATACAAAAAACTTTTCATGCAATTTTCCTGTCATTTTTCTAACATTGAGGATTCTTTTTTAAAAAAGTGCTATTTTTAACTGTTTTTAGTTTAACAACAAGCACTTCTATTACCTACTAAAAAAAAATGTTAAATGATATAAATATTTTGCCTACAATCAATATATTTTTCAAATTCTTCAATTAAAAAATAAATAATACAAAGCAAAAATAACAAGCAATTTTTTTTAAATTTATAACCATGAAATCTTAATAATTATATTTTATTCTAATTTTTGATATGGCAAGTTATACAAAAGTTTAAAAAGTTTTACACGTTTTAAATTGGAAGTTTTACAATACTGCTTAAAATATTTAGTCAAAAGTAGAGAAACAATACATTTCAGCATAATAAAAATTAAATTAATATTAAGATGCATTCCATAAAACTAATATGAAATTCTCAGCTGTCAAAAAAAATGTGAAACATATAACAAGAGTTCTAAACTAATTTATAACAATTAAATAAATATTTTCTTGAACTTTTAAATTTTGTCCTCTCTAAATAAAATTATTAACACATTTAATGAATTTTTCTTATTAGAAATTTACAATGAAACAAAGTTTTTTATTATTTGTAGAAACATGTTAGTTTTTTTCCCATATTAAACAAGTTGGCCACCATTTACATAAAAATATTCCTTATGCAATACATAATATCCATTAATATTATTCAATCAGTTTTCACATAGAAAACCTACCACTAAATTGTGCAATAAATAAAACAAATTATTCTTTAATTCAAGCAAAGTATTCAATTCTCTATATAGTAAGTTTTTGAAAATTTTCTACAAAAAGTAACCTTATGTAATCTCAATTAATTAGGGCCAACTGGAATTTTTCTGCAAATCTTAAAAGCAGCTATTTGTATTCAGCATTTTTATAATTTATTAAATTTACATGACAGAAAAAAACATTAATCAATAACATAAGACTTCACTTTAAAAAGTGACACAAATTAGATAAAATGAATACAGTGCATAAAAATTAAAGCAAATGATGAATGAATTCCAATTAAGTGGGGGAAAAAAGGCAAAATATAAACTTGTGGTGATATTCTCTAAAAACAATGGTATAAGTTTAAGAATTTTATCTACCATTAATTAAGGATTTTATTATTGAGCAAATTCATGAACTAGAATGACTCTGAATATGAAAAACTAAACTCTACAATTATTGATCACTAGAATAGCATAACTTAAAATTTATACTTTTATGATACAGACATTTGCTTCTTCTCCTCCATAAATGTAACTTTATTAATAAACTTATTAAAATACTTTTACTATATATAGAGGTCAACGAAGGGGAATATTTATTTTTCAGTTAACTAAACTCTGTTTTTAACTAAAAAAAAAAAAAAAACTGAAATTTGTTAATGTGCAAAATATAAGGCATATCTTACGACATTGTCTTCACGAAATTAAATACATGCCAAAAACTAAAGAAAAATTAATTTTGTAATTATACCTAAATTTTGAAAAACCTTTTAATTTAATTATTTCTGTGTCTATCAGGGTAAAAAAAAAAAGAAAATATTATTTTGAAACAATTTTTTTTTAAAAAACTGTACTTTTATAAGTATAAATTCCACTTGTGTAAAACAGTTTTAGTAATAACTATAAATATAGAACAAAGAATTTTTGTGTTTACATAATGAAATCACTAAAAACATGCCTTTTAATGTGACAAATTGACCTGATTCCCAAAAGTAACATGCAAGAGGTAAATGCTGAAATCCATCGACAGCATGTGTTAATTACCAATTTAAAAAATAATGGGCGTGTAAAAAGTATCTCATATTGGAAGTCAGATTGACTGGTGGAAAAATTTCAGTGGTGTCTCTTATACAATACAAACGTAGGGCAGAAAATGACTTCTGAAAGTCTTTCCAAAGGAAATAATTCCTTCTCTCTCTACCAGTTAGGCTAATCATGTATTCATATTAAACATTTTATTACTTATAACAACAAAAAATATACTATTAATAATTATATTTTTCTCTTCAAACAAACATTTAGTTGCTGAAAGTAAAAACATGTGAATTTAATTTTAAAAAATTACTATTGTGAAATTAAGATTTCAAAGCAAATTCATGGGCAAACAAAATTTATTTTCACATTACAGAATAATATTCAATGATACACCTAAGATTTATGACATACCTAAGGAAATTAGAAATTTATAATTTAAACCACTTTACATGAAAATATGGACAAAAAGAAACCACTTGGGAACAAGAACAGTTTCATTTAATCAAAAATACCAACATTAAAATAAATAAATAAATAAATAAATAAAAACTACCCACAGTGAGATTTTAAGTTATGTTTAAAAAAATTGTTAACTGTATACTTTAATGAATGTTAAAGTTTTCACATGTCAAATGAATCTGCCATTTTACATGTAAAAGTAATAAAGCTTAAGTACATCATGAAAATCTTAAAACTTTCTATGTTCCAATACCTTTTTAGAGCTTTCAAATACATGAAAAATCTGAATACATTAACAGCTAAAAAAAGTTAAAAGTTTTACCATACATAATGAAAATATTTATGCAGAAAAATAATAAATATTACTTGTTCAGTTCACAAATTATAACTGAAACCCTAATTATAAAAGGAAAAACACCATCTTGAAATTATTAAAAAAAAAATGTAATATAAAATATATGAATAAAAAGTAACAATATTTATGCATAGAAGTCAGATGATATTTTATATTTTTATTAATACATTTAAATACAATCTAATTCTACTAGAACAAATAATTAAAAATAAATCAAAGTAATAAAATGAGAAATATAAGAAATAAAACAATGATTAAACACAAATTAAAAAAATAAAAATTAAATAAATATACATGAGTTTTCCCAAGAAGAAATGTCAACAAAGAAGTAATAATTTTCTTTCTAAATTAAATGTAAAGGTTACAATTTTTTTCCTACAAAAATGATTTATTAATCTAGTAATATTTTTTCGGAAAACTGTACAGAAGTAATTAAAAACATCACAGTAAAATATTTCTACACCTTGATTATTATACGATACTCAATAGATTTAAGTTAAAAAAAGAGTTATTGAAATTGAGCAAATTTATTAACCGCTCGAAGTAGGAAAAACAATCAGTTTAAAAGTTTTGAGAAAGAATCTACTTACTCGTTATGAACTTTCATGAACATTTTGATGAAAAAAAAGTTTACTTTAAGAACATTTAAAGTTACTCTATGCATTGCACTAGTTAACTTTAAAAGTAAAAAAGAAAAATAGAAATTTATGTATACATCCACATAAATGAATGAGGTTCACTTCAGTTCTTTTTAAAAACACTTTCAATGCTTATAACTGATTTAAAACTAAAATAATAAATATACAACATGTAATAAATATTATCCAGATAGATATTTTGTAAACATTTCTTCAAATTACGACATAAAATAAAATTATAAGATTCGTTCTTATTGATACGGAAACAAATCATTAGTCTATTATTAATGCTTCCAACTGGTATGCTAGATTATATAATGATAACATGCCTTTACTTCCATTAATAAAAGTTAATGCTAAGCTTTAAGACTATAATTTATACATTATTTTTTAGTCTTTGTTACAGCAAATTAAAAAATTTGTTATATTACTGCAATTCTTACTGCAAAGATTTCCACATTTGTCCTCACAAATATTACCTGCAATTACTTTTCTCCTTTGATGTGAATATGCCAACAATTACGGCTCGATCGAAAGATTCGTAAACCATTTTCTTCTAGAAACATCATTAAAAATGACCAAAATGACACTGTGTTACATACAGAAAGTTTTTAAAGAGCAATCTTAGTTTATGTGACCTGTTAATGTTCATCATTAGAATCATGAATTAGTAAAATGTTCCACGGTCTTTTGTAAGAAGGACTAAAAAAACTGGATCAATGTCTCATGATAATAACATCTCTTGTAAACTAGATGTTTGATTGTTTAGATTTCTATAGACAAATGGGAACAAGTGAAAATGAATCCATCATAAAAGGCATTTTCTACTAAATTTGAAAAAACTACAGATTGTTGTTTTCCCCTATATTAGTTTACCCTACTAGCTTTTCTCATAGTTTACTACGAATAACCGGTGCCTTATTTAACTATATATTGTGTAAGGGGAAAATAAGGGGGCGTAACATCTTTCGTAAAGATTTGCATGGTAAATGCTTCTTATTTCGTTTTAAATGGGTCAGTAAATTCACAGACAGTCAAATGTTCACACTTTACTACAATATCACCAAGTCTCCTTGTTTGTACAATGCATGATGCCAATGAGCCTCTAACAGGTTGACTTAAATACTTAAATATGAAGAAAAGAATATGTTTCATAGAAGAATAATTCCTTTTTGTATAAAACAATAAATAAGTAATTATTTAATATACAAGTATGAACAATATTGATGTATTTAATTTTGTCATGGGAAAAAATGATGAAAGTCTACTGCTGTATTTTTTTCCTTAATTCTGAATTGAGGAAGGATTTTCTGAATTAGTTCTGAAGATAAAAATTTCCAGAAAAGAAATTGATTTCAATCTGAATTGAAGGAAAGACTTTCTTCGAAAATGATGAAAGCTTTTGATTTTAAAATCACTGAAATAAGTACAACTTTTGAATTGATATTTGTAAAAATTGAACATTCACTTTCGTTTTTTCTCCTGTTGAAACATATTTCATTGCATAAAAAAATTGTGACATTTTCCATTCTAATAATAAATACTATAAAAAAATAAAGTAACCTTTCCAGTTTTTAAATTATATAAAGCACAACAATATATAGCATTTAAATTATTTTTGAAAAATTTACTGTAAATTTATAAAATCCAAGTATATGAAGATAGATTATTTACTAGCAGTATTTCCCTTATTTCTGGAGTGGCTTATTTTGTGTCTATATGATATACACTGAAAAATTAGTCGGGAGCTACTTATATGATTAATGATTTTACAAACTCAGAATGTAGTAATTAAAAGTGAATAGATAAGTAGAGTTAAATCGTCTAATATAGTTAAATCGGAATTGTATTAATATCATTTAAAAGTAAAAATAATTTTCAAGCATATTTAAAACAAAAGCTTATTAAAAAGAACTCTATGTTTTTCACATCTGTTACTATATGTTCATATTAAAAAATTTTTTTTTTTGAAAAAATAATATCAAAGAATCATCAGTATACGAATCCTTACGCAATAATAATAATAATAATAATTAATTAATTAATAAAATGATATTTTGCTCCTTAGATCTTTGGCATAACATTCCCTTTATACAATAGGAATATCGAGTTTCATGTAATATAATCATGAAGAATTTTTAACAGCTGAGATAAGGAGGGAAAGTAAATGCCTTCAGGGAGGACTTTCAGATATAACTGGTCGGCATTTGAATGTTGTAAGGGAGAAAAACTAAGAAAACTCCGTTTATCGACTTGAGACGTTCACACAAGCTGTGTCATTCGCTACCGAGTAACTTCTTTTTGAAAGTGGTGTCTACAACATTCTCTGAGTTTAGTACATTAGCCTTATTGTCGACGGTAGTTTGGACTTGGTTCTTTGGGGAAAGAGATTACGGGTATGATTCTCTTCAACATTATTAGGGCCACTTAAAGTGGCAATGGATATTTGCCTCGGTAGTATATTTCGCTAAGGCCTGATGGCCGAGCGACTAGAAAGCTCTGGGGCTCGGTGCCACTGGCATATACTGGAGTGCACCAGTATATGCCATATACTGGTGCACTCACTGCGATAGATGTTTGTAGTGGTTCGGAATTCATTTTTAAACCGTAGGTCCCCTGTCTCATTTTTACTGTTGGAAGTAGGATTGACAACCCTACCAAGTAAAAAAAAAAAAAACATCTACTGTCCAGAAATCTGCTAATGAGCAGATGGCCTTGGCCCATCATGGGGCTGTTGCGCCACTGATGAGGATGGATATATCTTGCTGTCATCAGGCTGACTGAGTGAATATTTTTTTGATTTTTCTCAAATGTAACACAGATATCTCTAGTTAACTGTCTAAAAAATCTCGCATTTTCTTGTTTTATGTACAGTGTAACCTCCCCGAATAAAGCCCGATAGGTTACAAAATTTGCCATATCACTGACGAATAATCTCACATCAAGTGTCCAACATTAAAAAAAATCCTTACATATGAAAATAGATATAATCATTGGATTTTTTAATACTTAAATTCTTTCGATGCTGCTATAGCTGCGAAAAATTATTTTAAAAAAATTTTTAGCTTTTAAAATTGGGTGAATTTGTAGAATTATATTTTTATTTTGTAATTTAGTTTCATTATTCTAATTTTCCTTATTATTATTATAAAGTCAGCTGTCAAGAGTTTGATTTCATAATGTTTCCTGTTAATTTTTTTTTTTGAACGTAAATAATATATCTGAATATTTTTAAAAAATATTACCTTAAACTGTTATTTTTCAAATTATAAACCGTTTGAATCTAATACGAAGCATTATTCTGACGTTTAATGTAAAATTATAGCTCGGGTTCTACCGAACATTGGCAGGTAAATAACAGTTCGCGTATTGCAATTCCTAACTTCTGTGATAGGGAGTCTCATTAAAACGACTGGAGATTAACCTTTTGCACTCGAAGTTTTTCATTCGTATTACCAGCAACTCGAAGCGATTTTAGTGAAAAGATCATATTCACATCTAAGTTTGATATACGCATTATTTATATTGTTATTTGCATTGTTTCCGCAGCGGAGCCCTCGAACTTGAAGACAAATTTTAAATAGCTCCGCTCCGGAGCCATCGAGTGCAAAGGGTTAATAATATCTTGCTTTATTTTGACCATGTCTTTGAATCCAGCAAGCTGCAACCATCAATTTCTTTAATCCATAAAATAATAAATGACATGATTATAATAAAGGCATATTTGGTTGGCTAATTACAAAATCTAAAACGAACTTAAAAGCTTTTGACATGCTTTTCTGACTATTTTAACGACATTGATTTAGTTGTTGCTCAATGTTTAAAAATTTTTCTTTTAAAATTTAGTATACGTGTCTACTAGCAAACCTGGAATTAAAACGCAAAGATTCATTTAAAAAAACCATTTTGTCTATTATACGTTAAACCCAGATTGATTTCAGGTAAAAATATCATCGAATTTCTTTGTTGAATATAGGCGGGCTTCCTGTTCTATATAAGAAGGCCACAAACAGCTCACCGAAGGGTGATGAAAAGAGAACATTGCTGATTAAGAGGACTTTTAGGCGTAACTACCTCCCATTTGCGTGTCGTATAGAAGGAAACCCAGAAAAATGGTGCCATACAGTCTTTTCTTTTTTTTTTTTTCTGCACACTCCCCGTACCTGGGGCTATTTAGGCGCCTACCAATTAGAAAGGTGAGGAAGCAATATCGGTGGGTCTTGTGTATACGACGAACAGCCCCTAGAAGGAAGACGGAGAGGACAATGCCTTCCGGGAGGACTTTTAAGAGAAACTACCCTGCGTTTGATTGTCGTATAAGAGAAAACCCGGAAAACTCCTACAAGCAACCTGGCTTTCGATGCGAGACGATTTTACCCACATATTCACAATCCCATCAAGTCTCCGCGTTTCTGAAAGCAGTGGCTATAACAATGCCACCAGTGGATTCGAGCGCCACACAGCCTGACTATCGATGCGAGATGCTTATATAGCTGTTGTCATAATCTCCATCGAGTCTCCTTGTTTCTGAAAACAGTAACTGCGACTGACGTGATGAGAAGATTCGCCATCATTGCATTTGTAGCTCATTTATTGAAGAGCTTTCATTATATTTAATTTTTATACCATAGATATATTTGTTTGTTAAAATATTTGTGAAGTATCAGATATAAACTAAAATAACATACGTAAAAAAATAAGCGATTTAAATATTTTCGATAAAATATAAATTTTATCGTTTATTTTTTTGTGTTACATCTAATATTTTTCTTTTTAAATAGAGAATCCATAAACCAATGTAAAAAAAAAAAAAATTGAATTCATTAAGACTCACTAAAGTTCGATCTATGTAAAGGAAATCAGATAAAAAGTAGTGATAGTTATATGTAAACGAATCAAAATTTTTAAAAAAGGAGAAAAACTCTTTAAAATAATCAAAAGATAATTAAACATTATAATTTAATTATAGATGCATAAATAGTTTAAATTTAATTATAAGAATATAAACTATATAAATAGATACAAGTAATCTGTAGAGAAATTTTAATGTGGACAGTATAAATCTAATAATAAAAATCAATAAATGAACTAAAAGCTTGTCAAGAGCTTGTAAGAGCTTGCTAAGAGTCAGTTTCTAGTTTACTTTTAACAAGTGTGCAAAAGCAATTTTCTTTTCTTATTGATTTTCTTGAAAGAAAAAGTAGGGCATAATGGAAATATAAATGTCCAATGTTCTGCACACTTAAAAGTTTTTAATTATGGAAATTAGTAAAGAAAAAATGAAAATCATGAAAAAAAAAAAAATACATACAAATTTTTCACTTCCAGGCAAGCACGGGGTGCTAAAATTTGATGTTTGTTATTATTGTGACTGGCGGTAAGAGAGTTTGGCTCCCGAACTAAGACATCTTGGTTAGTAACCCAATAAATGATATCAAACCGAAAAGCTTTTGTATTTGTGCCATGAATGGAGAGGATAAATTTGTCGGTCAGAAAGAGCTTTCATTGGGCTGAAGAAAGGGGAGGTTTTGTTTTGGTTTGTCGCTCTACGGTTATCTTTGTGCACACTTTGGGCTAAACAGATCGGGACCTACAATTTAAAGTGGATTCCGAACCACTACAAACACCCATGGCACCGCCGGGACTCGAACCTTGTGGTACCGAGCGGCAGAGCGCTAGCCACTCGGCCATCAGGCCCCCGAAAGGGAAGAGGGTGCAAGCCTTCAAATTCCTCTTTGGGTATGTTCGTTTCATGTTGTTGACGCAAAAATGAGTTTAATTTAAAACCCTCTTTTCTCTGCGTAACGTTGAATCTATCACATTTTTGCCGTTGTTGTGGTTAGGAGATAATGGCCACTATTGGATTACAACAACATATTTTTTATTATATATGATAACCCTCCATAAAAAAAAAAAAAAAAGAATAGGTATCCTATCCTATTTTAAAAATTCGTAAAATAAAAGTGATATGTATTAAAAAATGTTTCAATGATTTAAAAAATTTGGTTGCTGTGTTTCACTTTTTCTGAACCCGTTTAATATACTAAACATAAATACATCAAAATAATAAAAATGAAAAAAAAAACTTTTAGAAAATTTTTTGCTATTTAAGTCATGTTTATATCAACCAGAGATACTAAAAAAAATTTTTATGATAAGAATTTCTCACTATAACAATCAAATAAATATAAATTTTTGTACAAAAAAAAAAAAAAGAAGACTACAAAATTCCTTAAAACCATTCGCAAGAACATGAGTCCACCCCTCACCCCCCTTATCAGAGATTAGAATATCCTAGTATGGATAGTGTGTTTGTTCGAAACTCGACAAACAATATCGAACCGACACTTTTGTGTCTAAGCCAACGATCAGCACGGTAAATCTGTAGACCAGAATGTCCTTCTGTTGGGCTCTGGAAAGGAGAAGAAATTCAGAAATTCATCTCCAGGAATTCTACCCTTGGAGTATACGTTGAGATATTACAATGTGGTCAATCATTGTGGGTGAATTTGGCAGGCCCAAAGTAATGCACTTTAAGTAACTCTGAATATGCTACATATCTGACTTTCTATTGACAAGTGAATTAAATCGATATTCTTGACATTTGAAAACGATAAAAATGCTTTCTGTCAACTAAATCACCAAATTTATTTCAAAAATTTAAATTAAATAATTTGTCGAGAAGGATAAATTGTTAGATCATCCTTATCAGAAACAAAAGACAATTTTACTGCAGTTAAATGGCTTCCAGTTACATCATCCTGTCGATTTACTTTTCTACTTAATAATTCGTAGTAGTTGGCCGGAACTCTGAATTATCTTCGAATCCTCAGTGTCAGATAGAAACGAATGTACACTAGCGCGTCTGCACTCTTTTGGACTTACCAAAAGCTGTTAAACAGTCCTTAATCATCAGATATTCGTGGTAGGTATATAATTTTTTTTTTTATAAATGTGTAATTTTAAAGAAATGTGTTTGAAAAAAAAAAAGCTGTCTTCATTTAGAAAACTCTTTTTTTTTTGCATTCTTTAAAACATAGAAATAATAAATTATTTATTAGAACCTGAAAATTTTTTCATTAATCATTAAAAAATATATGTATTTCATACGTAGAAACTTTTGAATACAGAAACTGATGTTATTAAATAGTGATATACTCTGAAGCTAATGTACTGATGTTACTAAATATAATTCTAATTATACGAATCAATGACAGGACAAAGAACTCGTAAAATAATAAATTAATTACCATAACCTGAAAATTTTCATTAATCATTAATATATATATATATATATATATATATTTTCATATGTAGAAACTTTTGAACACAGAAACTGATGTACTGGTGTTATTAAACAGTGAAAAACACTGAATTTAATATACTGATGTTACTAAATATAATTCTAATTATACGAATCAATGAAAGGACAAAGAACTCATAAAAGGGCGTTTATAGTATACCAATGTTAGAAAATTAGAAGTCATTATATTTCAAAAATTGATTTTTTTCTCTTTTTTTTTTTAACCATAAAGTCAGCAATAGTAGAGAGATAAATATCCAACATTCTGCAAAGTTGAAAATTTTCAATTATGGAAATCAATGGATCAAAAATTAAATCTTTAACAAAATTATTTAAAACTATTGCATATTCGAAGCCAAATAAACATGCAGCAATTGGCAATCGGCCTCATAATATAAAATATATGAACAAAAAAATGTATGAGAATATGTGAGAAGACATTAATCTTCTCATATATTCTTGTGAGTGAATAACATTATATTTCAGGGAATTGTCTCAGGTGCTGCTCTTTTCATGATTTAATAATAAACACGATTCGGATATAAAGGTTTTGACAACATCTATCAATATCAACATCTTTTTAAACGAATGAGTAAAAATTATTTTTATAATATTATGCAACAAGTAAATTATGAAGAGTTCATTTAGAAGAAAATTGGGCCTTTTATTGTCTTTTCACCGAATTCTCGATTTAGAAAACGGATACTTCGTAACATTTCAATGCTTATCAACAAAGGTTTCACAAAATTATTTTCTAAGAAACGACGTTTTAGCAAAACAACAAAAGAATTCATCCTTCAAAATTTTTATTTTCAAGAAGCGTTATTATTTTTTATTTTCATATTCACTTTTTTTCTTCGTGAAAACAAACTTTAAAAGTTTCACAATTTTTATCAACAACTTTCAAAAATTTATTAATAAACAAAAGTTAATTGGATATTAGCAAGAATACGACTCTTACTGGAAATTTAAACGAACTCTTGCTTTAATATTTAATAAAACTGAATATAACTTATTATAACTTTACTATATAATTAAGTTATACCTTTTTGTAACTTAATAAAATAACTTAATGTACTTTAATAAAAGAAACAGTTTTCTCAAAGAGTTTAAGAGCAATCTTTTTTTTTTTTCTTGGAAAATAGCTGTTGCTAATTTACATAATAATCTGAATTATAATAAGTAATCTGAATTTTCATTCTTTATTTTATCATTTTATTTATGGAATTATCTAAATTATAGTATAAAGAGAAAAAAAGATTTCTGTTATCAAAGTTATCTGGAAAATAAAACGATTTTCATTTTTGAAATTTTGATAATATTTTCAAAATAAAATACATAAAACAATTATTTCAAAAGTTATCAGTTTTAAAAATAATCTTGGAACTTATATGAAGTAAGACTTTTTTCCAATTAAAATTTCACTGAGAAATTATTTATGAATCTAAAAAAAGTTTTATGCAAAGCAATAATATTAAATGGCAAAGGATAGACATTATAGAAATATAAGGATAGAAACATAGATTTTAAAAAAAAAAAAATTTCTAGTTAGTATGTTTTCAGCGTCTTTTTTTTTAAAAAAAATATATATTTTTGTGAGACAATTTAATGTATAAAATTCTATATATAAATTCTTACTATTTCACCAGTTTCCTGTTTTTTTTACTTTCTTGCTTTATGAGATCCTTTTTTTTTTCTCATGAAAAACAACATGTTTCTTTGGATTTCTTTTTTATGAATTAAAAACTTAGTAACTGTGCCAAAAATATTTAATGACAAAGTAGTTTTTCCCCGGGCATTTCTGAATCAGGACTTAAAGAATAAACCACACGTATTGCAGTCTCTTAAATTCATGTGGTTTACCGCATATTCCTTGCTAAAAATGCTTTTGTATGTTATTTCTGTCAAAGCTAATGTATGTCTTCTTATTTGGAAATGTTGTGAAACGTGCCAAAGTTCCCCAGTCTTTATTTTTTAAATAAGAGCTGCAAATAAAATATAATAAAATAACCAATACAGAAGCTGTTAAATTCAGTCACATTTAATTATTCTTTCACTATACGAATGTGAATTTTTTTAAAGAATTCAGATGTTGCTTACCCTGCCCAAAACCATTTACTGATACTACTGTTTAATTAGAAGTATATGCTTAGATATATTATTAAATATAATATATTGTTATATTAATATACACAATACATACAACAACAATACAATACACAATGCATGCATTATACAATACATTGTAATTTTTTTTGTAATAATGCAGCTGACAAACACTTAGACAATTGTCTTCGATGCCTTAAGGAAAGCGCTGCACAGAAATTACTCACTTATCACTATCCAGGAGCTGCGTGTAGCTTGAAGATAAGCTACGGACGCGGAGTAACAATACCCTCCACAACTCTCTACGATCATGTTAGACCGGGACCTACGGTTTAAAGTGGATTCCGAATCACTACACACATCCATGGCACCCCGGGTATCGAACCCTGTGGCACCGAACGCCAGAGCGCTAGCCATTCGTCCATCCAGGCCCGCAATACATTATTAAAAAATATAAAAAAATTTTAGTAAATTTTCCTTGTAAGTTACTCTGCTTTCCAAGTATTCTGGTATGAAGGAGATAAAGCGAATGTTAAAATAAATAAATAAATTTTAAAAAAAATTAATAAATAATAAAAAAAAAAAAAACCCTCTTTTTTTCCTGTGGTACGTTTCCGTTCCTTTTTGTGAACTGGTCAGGAAGGATATTTGATAATGAAAGTGAAAATTGGAAGCTTTATATATGTAAGGATGTGTGAATGTATTTACACTGTTTTTTTTTTTTCTGAAGATTACATGTTTTCCTGCTATTTTACACTATCTTTGATTGCCTGAGAAAAATATCCTGGTAGAAGAATATGTTATCAATTGTCTAACTCGTTTAATAATAAATATATTCATTTAATCTGATAAATATAATAAAATAAGCAATACATAAGCTATTAAATTCATTCACATTTAATTATTCTTTAACTCACTATACGAATGGGAACATTTTTTAAAGAATTCAGATGTTGTTAACTCTGAAAACCATTTACTGATACAATTGTTTAATTAGAAGTAAATGCTTAGATATATTGTTATCAAATATAAAAACAATATATTGTTTTACACAATATATTGTTATATTAATATACACTATATAATATATAACAACAATACATACATTATGCAATATATTACTATTAAATATATAAAAAAAAATTTTAGTAGATTTTCCTTGTGTATATTAATATAACAATATGTTATATTAATATACACATATATATATAACAACAATACTATACACAATACATACATTGCTATTAAATATAAAAAAAAATTTTTTTAGTAAATTTTCCTTGTAAGTTACACTGCTTTCCAGGCATTCTGGTGTGAAGGAAATATACGAATGTTATATATATATATATATATATAATATATATATATATATATTTGTCATGGTACGTTTCCTTTTTTTTTTTTTTTTGTGCACCCTGGCCAGGAGGGATATTTGATAATGAAAGTGGGGAATTGGAAGCTTTCTATATGTAAAAATGTGTGAATGTGTTTACCCTGTTGTTTTCTGAAGATTACATGTTTTCCGACTATTTTTACACTATCTTTGATTGCCTGAGAAACATATCCTGGTCGAAGAATATGTTATCAATTGTCTAACTCTTTTAAGAGAAGCAACATGTGGTACGGCTAGGCATTACTTATCGGTTCAGTCGGTGACAGAAAAACCTGTTAAGGTAAGTTCTCGAATTTTGGCACAAAAATTTTGAAAGGCTTAACTCAGTTAGGCTTAAATAATTCAAACATGCTTACGTTTATTTGAAATTTTACCTTTTTTTTGCAATGGAAAGAGAGTAAATGAAGACGAAGTCAAATTTCGTCAGTTATTAGCGATTGGCTTTTTTTTTTATTTGAGATAAGAAATATAATAAATGTTTGATTTTAAGATTAATAACGAAACAACAGATTGATATTAAAATTGTTCATTATTTATGCAAATTATTGGAAAAGCTATAAGAAATTGTAATCAGACATTTTGAAATTTCTTGATGAGAAGGTTTTTCTATCATATTTCATAATTAATTTTTTTTATAAAAGATTTTATAAATTTTTTTTTTATAAATACTTATGCCTGCATATAATTAGATAATCATCATAAACTTTTTAAAGCCAAAAATTAAACATTACGGTTAAAAGCAAAAATTAACAAATAAACAAGAACTGCAAAAAGCAAAATAATTTTTCAGTATTTATTCAAAATATTTTGATGCAATATTTGACAATAATGAAAAAATTCAGAACAGATTTTGATGTTCTTAGCATGAAAGTTAAAGAATAATAATAATAATAATATTTAAAAATAGCGATTTTAAAATTTATTTCGAAATAACGGAGAAATGAATTGAACTAGATAATGCAAATTTAGGTTACATTTGGTTATAATACTTTTGTAGAAATTTCTTTGAATTTAAATTTTTAAAAATAGACATTTATGCAAAATGATCAAAAATCTATTTCAAATATTTTAGTTTCTAAGCTATAATTTTGCGCTGTCTATTAAGATAATTTAACAGTAATTTTTATTTTTGTTTTTCTATGATATTTCCTAGTTTGATTCCATCATACTATAAAAATATCCATTATACTATAAATCATACTATTTTTAAACAATATGAAGAAAATGAAATACAAAGAACAAAATCAAACAAAAGAATAGAGAAGGGACTTTTAAGAAACACAATTAGTTTGCTTTGCAAAGCCGTAGAAATAATACTCGCCATACATAAATTTTATGAACTTCCCAGTCAATCTCATCAAAAGAATTACCAAAAACGGAGAAAATGGAAATTGAACGGATTAAAGATCGTATATATATATATATATATAACCTTGCATTTGACTTCAGAAAATAACACTTATTCACTCTTTTATTTAGATTCACTTCTATTCAAAGCAGCTTTTCAGCTTTCTTCAGATCTAGCATTGGCCATTCTCAACCTATTAGATTCATTCCGATTTTCTGATATCTTCATATTTTCTATTGATCTATGTGCAGATGTTCGTTTAGAACTGATTGAATAGTTTTATTTTCTCAGGTGGCATTACAAATTGAACAATAAAAATCAGCGTGAACGTGACCAACAAAAATACTTTCTACAACAGGAACGAATACCCCTGTAAATACTTCCTCCTCCTCCCCCAAATTATATCTTCTCCTTCCTAAACTCACCCCATGGCAATCAAATTTCGAACATCTGTGCAGACAGTAGAGTGAGAACTACGGTGACCTAAAGGCTCGTTCCCACCGAGGAGTGAAGCTTTTGAAGATTCACGCTGCAGGCAAGAAATTTTTTTCGACCCCTTCAAAGCGAAACGTCAGAAATAGCATTACGCCTACTGAAGTTCCGCTTCGAGTTGAAAAGATTGGTCAACTCGAAGCGATGGATTTTAAACCTGTTTCAGCGAACGTGGCTAGTGATTGGTCAACGTTTCACGCTTAAACCCCTCACGCCTCGGTGGGAACGAGCTTTAAAGGAATTGGCATTATCCTTCGAGTTGTAACAGTGGTGACTTTTTTCGGGGTATGGTAGTCTAGATTAAACCGACACATTTTTATTGGTAAAATGGCAATGCAATTTTTCTTATTTATTAAACAACATTTTAGGTGGTTGCAATTCAGCAGTTAGTATATTTTATTTATTTATTTATTTTGTGTCAGACTGTCTATAATCAGTACAACAGAATAAAAAATAACGTCAACCATAAAAATTTGCCAACCATGAAACGTCGCCAAACTGTCGTAAGACTCAACTGGGTCATTTCTTAATGAATATTGATCCAATTTTCAAAAATTCTTTTTTCAGTTGATCTAGGCTTTGTATTAAAAGTATCATTGCCAATTTTGATGAAATTTAGATGTAAATTGTGGCTGTACATAGACGGACACACACACACACACACATACAAATATATATATAATTATGAATAATTAGATTGATAATTGATTAGATTTGATGATTTCAAATTAAAAAAATTCTTAATTAGTTTAATTAATCGAAATATTTTTAAATGGTGATTTGCTATGATATTTAAAAGCTAAAAAGCAATGAATAATCAAATATGTGTTAAATTAAATATATATTCTTTAGTAATGATGTACGTTTAATGCGTTTTAATTAAATAATATTCTCTATATTTCATGTAATATTTCATATATTTTATAGGCATCTTTTGAGCTAATATTTGAAGGGTTTTATCGGAATTATACTTTTCCAGGTAATGGGATTTTAATGAAGAATTAAATTTATTTCTAAAAATGTGTAAATATAACTCTTTAATGGATATTTTTGAAGTCCGTTTTTAAAATGTTTTTAGTTGGAAAATTTCTTTTTGTTTCATATGGTGGAAACTGTGTTTAACATTATTCTAGATTAGAATACAAGTTCAAGCGATCAAAAGCTGTTATTATTAATTTATAACTAAAAAAAATTATTTCAAGTTAAGATAAGTAAATATTTTTATTCATTTTTTTTATCTTAAATAAAAAATTTTTTTCGACAGTACTTAATTAATTACCAATTGATTGAGAATCTCGAATAAGTATTGATCTTTAAATTTTCCCGCAGGATTTGATGACGATATCAAAATAATGAGGTACATTGAAAGTTTTTCACGTTTATATTTTCCCCTTATTTTAAATTTCAGAATAGGAACGTATTTAAATAATTTTAGTTAAAAATAATGTATATGTATGAATAATTTGTACTTTAAAATGATTTCGTTTCTCTTTTTTTCGAATTAGATTTCTGGAAGAAACAGTTCTCTGTTTCAAAAAAGTTGGAAAAGAAAATGAAAATCATAAATATTGCATTCTTCTGTCTTGGCTTTTTCCTTTGTTTGGTTCATGCCGATGGTAAGTTAAACATATTTCATGGAAAAGTTCTATTTTTCTTTTAAATTTTTTTCTTTTGTCTTGGTAAGCGATATATGTTCTTTGAATGAAAATTGATATTTCAATCTCAGATTTATAAAAGATGATGTTGATTTTTAATTGCATTTGGATTATCCTATAAAGTACCATATTAAAAATATATACCATATCATGTTAAAAAATATATACCATATCATGTTAAAAATATATACCATACCATATTAAAAAAATATATACCATACTATATTAAAATATATATCATACCATATTAATAAATATATTTCCGTGTATAAGCCGAGAAGTTTTAGAACATTTTACTACAGTTAAATTTCGAAGGTCGGCTCATATACGAATCCGCTCATCTCGCAAAAACTTAGGTACTTTAAAATTAGCCAGGTAAAAGCGATAAATTGCAAAATATCGCTAAATATAACACGTTTTTATTTCTTTAGCTTATATTTCTTAAATTTATGAAAAAAATTTAATGAAATGAGCTTTTTAGTCTTATGAAAATAAGTTGTTTTATTTTCAAAATTTTTTTATAATGCTGGTTTGTTGCCTCGTCGTCAAAAAGAAAAATCGTGTTGGCGAAAATCGTGTTTTTTTGGGTTTTGAACTTCGGTAAATCTTTTGAAGAAAAACGCACTATACAATGAGCGGCTTATATTCGGAAATACACGGTATTTCTTTAGAATGATTTTTTTTTCTTTTTCTAGTGATTGTTTATGTTTCGGGATTTTTCTAAAGGGGAAAAAACTTTGTTTTTTTTTCTTTGCTTGATGTTTTTTATATAAATATCCTCCATTTAAAACACGCGTTATATTAAAAAATAATTCCAACGCAAAAATTTTATGACAAGTCATCTAAAATTTCGAAAGTACGAACAATGCATAACACAAGCGCACCACGTCGTAGAATACAATGCAAGGCATTTACTAGATTTGCAGACAACGAAATGCTTTCATTTACTTTGAATAAATGCGAAAGGATTCTATTTCGAGATAAACATTAATTAGTCAGCAGAAAAGAATTCAGTTAAAAGAAAAATATTATCGTCTTGCGAATGAATCATTCCAATTTACGAGAACTAATTTAAATCGTCTGCCAGCGAACTGCTATAATTTAAATGTTTTTAAAGAGATAAATAAAGGGTTAAATTAAGAATAAGTACCGCGAAATGTTATTCGTCTTGCTGTCCCAGAAATATGAGTCTAAAAAAAAATTAAGCAAACATTTCCAATGTCAAAGCTCTTTAAACGCTTAATTACTGAATATGAATTATATATTTTTCTTCAGATACTAGAAATATAATTTATTATTTTTATTTTCGAACTTTATTTACTTGTCAACTAAGAAGAAATTCCTTTTAGAAAAATAAATTTACGTTTTAATAAGATTTACGTGTTAACTTCAGGCAGATTTTTAAATATATTTTATATTTAATGTCACCAGACAATTTATTAACCAATTATTTAAAAGTGTTTTGTTTAATGAAAATTCTTAAAGTGTGATGCAGTCAATTAAAACATTTTCCTTTCATTTGCTTTGCAGAAATGGCAGTAGAACGCAAATAATAATTTTTAAAAATGGTTTGTTTGTATCTATGAAAATATAGCTTCATAGTAACTAGAAAGGAAAAAATAATAGAATCCTTCTTCAAAATAAACAAACTACAGTTTCCTGAGCATGGAAATAATTTGTTTATCTAAAAGCATAAATCTAAATATATATCTAGCATTTATAAATATTTTATCTAATCTATGTAGATGTGATTCGGACAGCTGCATGCTATTGTTGTTAGTATGACACCGGAAATAATCTTCCGTATAATAATAGCAGTCAAGTGAATTGTTTATCTTGGATCATGATGTTCCAACCGCATTTTCAAAAGATATTTCCATGACACCTATCTATCAAAAAATTAAACCTTATGTCCATAAATTATTTTTCCTATCGTTGTGAAAATTTCAAAGTTGATAGATAAAAATAGATACGACTATGGTAAAAACATTTTTTAGCAATTTTGTGATTTGAAAGCAGATTTTCTAAGACTTTTTATACTTTTATTGTACTTTTTGTTTTTTTTTCAAAGAAATTATTTTGTTTTGTTCAAATAATTTATTTACAGCATGTTGACTGAATACCACGATATAAAGATTCTATGTGTTATGTGCCAGTATGATGAAAGAATGTATTTCATTTTAAAGTACAATTTTTGAAAAAGGCTTATTCAGTTATGTTTACTATTCATCAGAAACATTAAAAAATTATTATACGATTATATTTGGTATTAATAAAAGCAAACAGTATAGCACTTTAAAGTAACACGAAATAACGTATATTTATTGAAATACTATATCATCATCATATTTCAATCATAATCATTCAACTCATATTCTATTAGGAATTTGAGCCCAACGATAATGTGGTTGTCGGACGATAATGCATGTGTATAATATAGTACCCTGCAAAAGGACTCAAGTTCGAATCTGCTTAGCGGCGTCCGTTGCACCTCACTGTCTTTTAAAAAAAAAAAAAAAAAAAATCGATGGCTATGATGATAGTGTGAGTATGCCAAGCGTCTCATCAGACATTGTCTGGTGGAGTTTTCCGAGATTTCTCCTCTACGACACTAGTATGCGTGTGACATTTATACCTGAAAGTCATTCCAGAAGGCAATATTCTCCTTTCATCAGCTATCAGTAGGTTGGTTGAGGTATACATAAGTGGAACACACAATCTTAAAAAAATATATGAATTTCTATCCATTACCTGGAGAATTTCATTTTATTATTTATGCTAAGATTACATCGCTATTTTGGAATTCAGATATTATAATAATTTTAAGTAATATATAACCTATAAATTTAATTTATTTAATATATTTATATTAAAGGTTTCAATATGTGTTTTGTGAAGAATATCCAAAGCAAAACGAGTGATGAACCAGAATATCACTTATAAGTTTTCAATTAAATATAAACTTCAAGATATTCACAATTTAAATAAGTATACTAAATATTTAAAAAAATAAGAAACAAAATACGTAAAATATGTAAATTATAGCTTTTCAATGTATTTTTCATCTAGAAAATATAAAGCTTTTATATTTTAACAGCAAAACATAAAATCGTCATATATGCTAGATCTTTTGTATATATATATTTCAACTAGAAACCTCCCTTGTTTAAAACACGGGATGAGTTATATCATTTTACAGGAACATATTACAAGAAATAATTCATATTTATTTATTGCTAGGCTAAAAACTATAAAATTATATGGATCTTTGGAAAATTTCAAATGACTCAGAAAGTTACTGATAGCTTAATAGCATATTAGATTAGAAGGTTAACTGCAAAAATGTAGCTATATAAAAATGCAACACATCAAAAATAAAATAATTGATTCGTTACAATAACCGATTCAATATAAATATATACAAAATTTGCATAATCAGGTTGGATAAAATAAGTGTATCCAAAAAATCAACAAAAGGTGGATTGTTTTAAAATTCTGAGGACAGCTGTATCAAAAATACGATCAATGTTGAGCTGTATCAATGTTGTTTATGCTGACTAAAAAGCTAGTATTTTTACAGAAGACGATGTTTTATTTAGTTATATAAATTACCTCTACACCTTTATTTTTTATATTTGAAAGTTAACTAGATACGTAGTGTCAAAAATCTCTTAAAGGTGAAAGGATCGAAAGCTTCTTTTGAAAATTCGGAGATGAAAGACTATTGAAATGGAAGTATAACGTAAATAATCGTTAAGTTGATTGTCGATAAATAGACAAAAGAACAAATGAAGGAATCAAAGCAAGAAAGTTTTCATTGTACGTCTATTTTATTATACATGAAAGAATGTGCATTCTCTGTGGAGCGCTTCATAGTTCCTTTTGTGATTCGAGTATTCACTCTAAAAAAAATTTTGCCATAGAAGATTTCACTTATTTCTTTCTTTGTTTCTCAAAATTGAAACAGGTAATTTTTACTATTCAACTAAAGGGAAGCTTTTTTTCAAAAAAATAACTTGATGTTGTTTTATTACAATTAATCAATGATATTGTTAGTGACTGACAACGACTTTGTTTTCGTCATAACAATTTATGATGGTTAGAAAAATTCTTGCAGTACTAAATCATTCTTCGCTCACTTTTAAACATTTCATCTCTTTTTTTAATGGAATTTATATTTCAGATTTTCTTTAAATTTTATTATGAAAGTTTCATTTCTACGTAAATGTAAGTAAAAAAAAAAAAAAAAAAAACATTTCAAAAATTTTTGCCAATAGAATTGGAGATATTTTAGACTAATTATTAGAATGTTGATTTATAATTTAATAATAATTTTTTATTTGATAATCTTTTCGGAATATTTATATTCACTGCAATTATGATATTATTGTTTACTAATATGTGACAATATACATACGATATCAACTGAACTAAGAGTTATACCTAGAATAAAATCAAGGATACTAGGTAAAATACAATAAACATTTGAAATGACCGGAAACATGAAGATAGAAATTACTCTCTCAGCAATTTAAAAAAAAAAAAGAGAGGAGAGGGAAATTTCCTCACTCATTTTTGTTTTCACTTAAACATTCTACTTTTTTCCCTTCCTTTCCGTTTTTAAAAGTCATGTTTATTTTCTTACATGTCTAAGTAATTTTATTGATAAATCTTTGCATGTTACGACTTGTTATGTTGACGAAATCCCTGAATTATTTTGAAATTGCTTCATTTTCCTATAATTCAAAACACTTTCTTAACTCAGTAAGATGTGCTGAATGAATATATCAGGAAACAATTTTTTTTCAATTTTTTCTTTTCAGATGACCATCCTACTAATCAGAGGATGTTGTCTTTAGGAGCACTCACCTGCTATTGTTAGGAGGGGACACCAGATGTTATGAAAACCAGGTTGCACCAGCAAATTTCACTAAGATTGGATATGACTTGAAAATAAGGGTTTATTTCTGCAGCATATATGTTTAGAATCAATGAACTATATTCATAATGGATAATAATGCACGGACCCTGATTGCTTTGTAACTTGTGCCTAATTACGAAAATGAGTTTCAATTGTTTAAAGTCTCAGCTTAGAAAGCGCATTTTAAAGAGGTTTCATACTCATCTCGTATCGTCCAAAGGCCTCAGAAGCAAAATATTTGCATCATATCATTTAAATTTCAAAATTACAGTCTCTATATTTGTCTATCTGTGACCCTAAGTAAAAAAAATATCTGCATCCACACTCTTTAAGAATTTTCTTAGAACAAATAAGGTCTTACATTTCACATATATGCACTATACTAGAAAAAAATTAATTTAAGCGATTTTTCATGGCATCTTAATATCATTTACCATTGTCAAGTGTTTACAATAAAGAATTCAGAAACAGTTCAATTCAAAATGGATGTGTTTGCCAAGTGCGGCCTTATTTTGTCACAATACCAGTATCCTTGGCATTTTTCAAATGATTTTTCATAATAATATCCACTTTTTGCATTTCGTGAAAGTATTTATAATAAAATTCCAGCGCGGTTCAATTCCAGGAAGCATTGCGGATGTATTGCAAGAATCAGGCCTTTACATTTTTTGTCATACCATGCAGTCAGTGATCCAAGATCAAAAAGATAAAAGGACTAGAAAGCACGCTAATATTGCTTTGCTAGGAGAAAAGTTCTTTATTTTTTTTTTTTTTTTGGAAAAGTTTTTGTGAGTGTCCTCTTATTCTAAGTCAAAGAGCAGGTTTCTCTTGATTTACTAAGGAGGATCTTTGTCGCTTGTTTTCAATATCTGTTGAGAGTTATATTTTACCAGATTAAGGATGTTTACACTGGAGATGCTTCTTACATTTTTAGTCTTTTTCACTTATAAGTGGATAACGCCAGGGCCAACGAATTGCCAGTTGAGTCAGAGGCTGAGGCAGCCAGGGGTAAAAGGAGGATCAAAAAGAATTCTCAGCACAGCAATACGTGAAGC
>BPLR01014218.1:0-18123 GCA_021605095.1 Caerostris extrusa
AGCATATGTTTATTTAATCAAATGCAGAAATTGACTAATTTTACCAATGACCATGATAAAACCTAAGTCAACACTAACATTAATTTAATAACATATCTATTTTTCAAGTTAAATCTCATAAAAATGTGAGATACAACTTGACTCACAATGCGGTAAATCCAATAAAGAACTTCTCGGAAATGCACAAAGTCTTGCGTGACACATAACTCAACTCTCGGATTGTCTCGAGATTCAGAAAGGAAGATTAAAGCAGTCGACAAAACACGCCTACACCGGAATAAATATGGCATGCTTTTATTCATTAGTCGCTGGGAAGCTTAGGAAACAATAAAAGATATAACATCAGAAGTGCTTTTCTTAAGCGCGGATTCTACGTGCTAGTTCTTTATTAGTCACCTTTGCAGCGCTTTATGGGAAAAGTGGTTAACGTTAGACACTCAGCTTTAAATCCTAAGCGAAGATCTCGCGTATTTGTCAGCAGTAGTGTGCTCTGTCTCATATAATGTATCTATCTGAGTGAGGGATGGGCATAGTGTGAAAGATCGTGTTTTGCCGCTAAAGTGACAGACGAGAGCTTGGTCTTTTCATTTGCAGACCAATTTATGAAGTTTAGCTAGAACAAACAAATGCATTTGAGTTTGGACCCTATGTGTTAGTTGGAAAGCTTTCGCTGTTTCTGAATAATAAAATTAATGACTCTAGTGCTTTTGAAAATGAATACCAGAAAAGTTAAACCTTGTATTAAAATCATTCCATTAAAACTCTATGCGCTGAATTTCACATCAGTTATTTCTTTGTGAAACATAATGGGTTAACTTCTTTTAAAAGGAGGAAGGATTGACTTTCATTTCGTCAGTCTCATTCTTTGAACTGATTCATTTGCTTTATATATGCTACTATAATCATCATTATCATATTTGGTTTAATACACCAAGGGCACGGTCCCAAGAGGTTTTCGCTTCTTTGTAAAATAATGAAGCTTTCTCATTGAGGAAAGTTGACTTTCATTTCAATTTTGTTTGCTTGAACAGTTTTATTTTTAAATATTTATGTAATCCACGTATCATCATCATCGTCGCTCATGTCATTTGGCTCAATAGACCTAAGTGGTCGGGCCTTCCTACGCTGTTTTTTATAAAAAATAGGATCTAAAAGTAATGAGAGTTTATTTTCATGGTCAGCCATCGTTTCTTGAACAGTTTAATGTTTTAAATACTTCCTTAACATATTATCGTCATCATCACAAATCTATTTGTTTCAACAGAACATGATGGTCTCGAATGTATGTTCTTGCTGACGAGAATTTCCTACTACATGATAATTTTTTCTCTTTACTAAAGGTTGGAGTTGGTTAGACCTACGCCTAATGCTTTTTTGTGCTCTACGGTCAGAAGCTAGTCCTGGATCTACGGATTAAGGAGTGAGATTATTTATAATGTTGTAAGCACACTATAAAAACATAAGTCTGTCCAGACTAAATACCCAATAAGCTTTGTGAAGTATAGTGTTTTGTAGATAAGTATTTGAAGAAATTTTAGAATGAAAATTGAATATTAGAATATTTATCTTTAAGTGTAATTTTACAGAACATATAAAAATATGGTATAGTTCAACATTTCCAGAAACCACTGAACTCGGTTTTAAGACTGCATTTAGTTTATGTTATATCCATGGCAATTCACTATCTAAAAATGTATATGTTTATAAGATAATATAAATTACAAAAAGCAGATAGTAGTAGGCACTGAAATTCACTCTAGTATTGCTCGGTTGGAAATAATCTGCTGCTCTAAATGCAGTAAACATTGGATAGGCAAGATAATTAATTCGGTTTTCTTAATTTAAGTGCATTTTTCTTGACAACCAAATAACTTTGCAAAAATTTCGAGAAATAAGTTGCATTTTCTCATTCATTGACTTTCATAAATGTGCGATAACTTGGTACTCATCATCATTACAAATGTGCTACAACAGTGCTGCACAGGGAACGAATTTTATCACTAGAAACTGTCATAAAATCTAACCCAACACTAACATAACCTCACAATGACCCTATTTCTCATAAAAATGTGATTTAACGTGACTCACAATGGAAAACCAATAACAAAATTCCGAATGCACAAAGTCTTACGTGACGCATAACCTCAACTCTCATGATTATTCCCAGACATTCAAAGAGAAGACAAATAATCGACAAACACGCGCTACCCGAATAAATATCGTGCTTTATTCATTAGTCTCTGGAAGATAGAAAAACAATAAAGATATCAAGAAAACAGAAGTAATTTTCTAGTGATCCAGTCCCAGTTCTTTGTAGCACTTTTCAAGAACCGAAGTTATTTACGGAAACAGTATTAAATGTTAATACCTCAGCAAAAGGATCACGCCTTTTGTCAACAATCACTAGTTTTTTCTAACCTTTATATGCCGAACAATTAGTGAGGATTTATATATAGTCCTGTTTGCTTAAAGGAATAAAATATCTTGGTTTACATTTGCAGACCAATTTCCGAAATTGGAGAACAAACAACGCATTTATTTGGGAATTATTTGTTTAAAAGCCTACATCGTTTCTGAATAATAAACTAACATTTAGTGCTTTAAAATTTAATGCAAAAGCTAACCTTCATTAAATCACTCCACTAAAACTTATGCTAACTTTCAATTTAATCTTAAATAATAGATTTCCAAATAATAATAACATTTGATATTCATTTAATTCCGTTCTTGAACTATTTTAAACTTTTTAAATATATATAAATCATTATCATCATATTAGCTCAACACCCAAAATGGTCCAAGGACTTCAGCCTCCTTGCAAATTTCGAAACACGACAATCTTTTTTTCTTTTTCACAGATAAAATTTGTTAGACTCATATCAACCTCTTTTTTGTAAATTACCGTCATATTACAGTACTGACATCTAGATTAAAGTGGACTATTTATAAATAAAAAAACAGAAAATCATAAGCCAGTTTTGACTATTAAATACACCAATAGCAACGCGAAGTTTAATTTCTTTTGAAAGATATGAATTTGTAGAAATTTTGCAAGAAAAATTGAAAATTAGATAAAAGTATTTAATCTTCTAGTAGGTAAGATGTTATAATATATAAAAGCAATGTATCGCTCAACATTTTAGCAAATAATTGATATTGGTTTTAAGACCGTGCTTAATTTGAAAATTATGTCCATAGTAATTCATCTAAATATATATATATATATATATATATATATATATATATATATATATATATATATATATATATATATGTACAGTATAATAGACTGAATCCTAGGAGAGTAGGTGACTAGAAATTACGGAGCAATGTTTACATAATGAAGCTCCTAGCCTAAAAACGCATTACATATTGAGTTTGCAAGAAACAAATTATTGTTTGCAAAGTATAATAACATGGTAGAATACGTATTCTTCTTGGTAATCCAATAACACTTGCACGAAAACAGAAATTCTAATCCACATGGTTCCGAGGAATTATTTGGCTTTTCTTTTTCTCATTTAGTACTTTCTCGGTAATTGTGTGATTTCTGCACTCATCATCATTACAAATGTGCTACAATCAAAAGCGTAATTGGACGAATTTTATCATTAAAGACTGTGATAAAAATCTAAATCAACATTAACAGATTAACTTCCATTTCTATTATCTCTACTAATAAAAATGTAGATTTAACGTGACTCACAATGGAAATCCAATAACAAACTTCTGAAAGCAGACAGTCTTACGTGACGCATAACTTAACTGTCGGATTATTCTTCGAGATTCAAAGAGAAATTAAATAGTCGACAACGCGCGCTACCGGAATATATATCGCGCATTATTCATTAGTCGCTGGGAGATAGGAAACAATAAAGATTTAATAACTAGAAGTAATTTTCTTAAGTGCGGATTCAGTCCTAGTGCTTTGTAGTCACTTTTTGAGAAAGGAAGTTATTTATGGAAACAGCATTAAATGTTAATACCTCAGCAATCCTGCCAAGAGATTCGCGTCTTTTGTCAACAATTAGTTTTCTCCCTGTTCATATGAACAATTAGAGAGGATTTATGGATGGTTCGTGTTTGCTTAAAGGAATAAAAAATATCTTTGTCTTTATATTTGCAGACCAATTTCCGAAGTTGAATAACAAACAATGCATTTCTTTGGGGCTTATTTTGCTTGAAAGCCTAATGTTTCTTGAATAATAAAATAACGACTTTAGTGCTTTTTTTTTTGAAAATGAATACAAAAAAAAAAGTTAACTTTCTATTAAATCATGCTATGCTAATTACACATTTCTTATTTTTTTTAAATAATAGGTTTCTTAATTATAAGTGAGAGTGTACTTTCATTTCAGTTCTTTCTTGAACGCTTTAGTGTTTAAAATATTAAAAAGATTATCATCATCATATTTGACTCAACAGAACCAAAATGGACCAATGCCTTCTGCTTCTTTTAAAATAATAGGTTTCCTAATTGCAATGAGAATTGGCTTTTTCATTTTAATTCGTTTTTTAACAATTTAATGTTTAAATATTTATAATCATCATCACAATCATCATATTTGGCCTCAACAGCTCAACGTGATTCAAGGCCGGTACTTACTGGCAAAATTTGAAACATACAAAATGTTTTTTTACGGGGGACCTACACCTAATCTTCTGGTATGGCGCTCTAGGGTCATATTACACTAGGGCCTTCTGTTTAAAATGGATTATATATAATCATATAATCAAGTCCGTTGTTGTATTAAATAATTAAATAGCAACTAATAATTTATTTTTTAATTATTCGCATTTGTAGAAATTTGAAATTAAAATTGAAAATTATATGAAAATTTATTTTTAACTCTCTTTACGGAATATATAAAAAATACGATATTACTCCACATTTTAGAAAAACCACTAAACTCGGCTTTAAGACAGGGCTCAAATTAAACATTATATTTTAAAGCAATCTATATAAAAAAACATATATGTATAAGACCAGAATCCTAGGCGAGTGTTTCTTGCTATTATCTCATACCTGTCATAAAAATGTAGATTTAACGTGACTCACAATGTGGAAATCCAATAACAAACTTCTGAAGGCACAGAATCTTACGTGACGCATAATTCAACTCTCGGATTATTCTCCGAAATTCAAAAGAAGATTAAATAGTCGACAAACACGCGCTACCGGAATAAATATCGTGCTTTTGTTCATTAGTCGCTGGAAGACAGGAAACAAAAAAGATATAATAACTAGGAGTCATTTTCTTATGCGGATTCAGTTCTAGTTCTTTTGTAGTCACTTTGGAGAACTGAAGTTATTTATGGAAACAGCATTAAATGTTAATACCTCAGCAATCCTACGAGGGGATTCGCATGTCTTTTGTCAACAATTAGTTTTTGTTTCTTTTGTCCTGTTCATATATGAACAATTAGCGAGGGATTTATGGATGGATCGTGTTTGCTTAAAGGCATAAAAAAATATCTTGGCTTTATATTTGCAGACCAATTTCCAAAGTTGGAGAACAAACAATGCATTTATTTGGGTCTTTATTTGTTTGGAAAATCTACTGTTTCTGAATAATAAATTAATGACTTTAGTGCTTTTTGAAAATTAATACAAAAAGTTAACCTTCTATTAAATCATTCAGTTAAAACTTACGCTAATTTCACACTTATTTTTTAAATAATAGGTTTTTAAAATATAATAAGAGTTAAATTTAATTTTAGTTCGTTGGTCTAATCTTAAATCGTTGTTTAAATCTTCTTGTCCGTTTTTTAATTCTTTAAATAGTTATAATAATAATCATCAACATATTTGGCTCAATAGACCTTGGTGGATCCAACCAACTCTATTTGTCATCTCCAATTTGTCACTCTAGTGTCGTATTAGACCAGAATTTGGTGTTTAAATGGATAATTTGTAATCTTAAGCGCATAAAAGCATATGTTTGTTGTGATTATTAAATACTGAATAGCAACTAGAAGCTTAATATTTGTAAAGCTAAGCATTAGAAGAAACTTGAAATGAAAATTGAAAATTAGATAAGAACTTTTATAAATACAATAAAAATATTAAATACCATTTATATAGAAAAAAATATGGATATGAAATGTTGTTATTCATTGAAAATTGTGCGTCATTAATGGACATACAAAAATGTAGGAAATATACAGCTATGTTACAGTTATCGATACTTTCAGGGCGATCGAGGATTTTCCATCTGAAATAATAAATATCATTTAACTGACCCTGTGCACATTGATTTCCACTCTTAATTGTTCGCCTACACAACTTGCTCGCTTTCCAACTTTTTGCCTACAGAAAAAAATGTTAAATTGAACTAGCTGAATTTGTTAGTTTGATACTGACTTGTTAGTTTGATACTGACTTGTTAGTTGGATATTGACTTGTTAGTTTGATGTTAGTTTATTTTTGATACTGACTTGTTAGTTGGATATTGACTTGTTAGTTTGATGTGAGTTAGTTTGATACTGACTTGTTAGTTGGATATTGACTTGTTAGTTTGATGTGAGTTAGTTTGATACTGACTTGTTAGTTGGATATTGACTTGTTAGTTTGATACTGACTTGTTAGTTGGATATTGACTTGTTAGTTTGATGTGAGTTAGTTGTTAGTTTGATACTGAGTTATATATTGTTTGTTAGTTATTGAGTTTGTTTAAGCTGTTATGCTGTACTAGCTGAATTTCCAACTGGTGGAATTATATACACTAGACCTAAGAAAGCGAGATACATTATTCGTTATTATGTATGTATGAAAAATGAATTTTTTTATATTCCATTATCATAATCCTCAATCAGGATATTTAATCTGTAGTTATTTCGAATTGTGAAGGTCGCACAGATATTCGCTAATTTCTAAGTCTCATTACACAGATACAGAATATCTGTTATCGTATTGTTTATCAGACACACCTGAGGGACAGGTTTTTCATTAGTACAAAACTGTAATTGTATGTAATATAACTACAGCCCACAATAAAGCTCGTTTGCTGCCAAATTTGAGTGATGGTTTTATTTTATATTTGACAAATAGCATACATTCCTCTTTCCTGGGTAATGGAATGCCAAACATCTTCAGGTGAGAAAAAAATGTAGCAATACGCATAGAAAAAACACCATTTCTTACCAAACTACAATTAATTTGGACTTATAAAACACTAAAACTAATTCTTTGTATTTTTACTTTAATTTCGGGTTTTTATTTACGTCACGTACATTCTTTATAAAACTAAAATTTACACATTAATTTTTAAACATGAAAAAAAGAAGCTTAAAAAAGGAAACATATTTCTGGAAAATGATATTCCCAGATCCTATATAACATACAATAAATTTGTACGAAAAAGGAAAAAAGAGGGATAAAATGTGAGAGTAAAGGAATTGTCATACACGCATTTGCAGCGGAGTTCCCTACACGAGATGAATTTCTAACACATTTTGGGGAAATGTATAAAAGCACGCTACTTTGAATCCTTAAGAGCCTATGATTTTTACCACTTCTTCCAATAAAATGTCTTCTTTATGCAACCAACTTCCTTTACATCCTGGACTTTTTTGTCGCGCGGAAGAATATGTCAACAAAAGCTGTTGTGAGGTGAATTCGGAAGCGGTGCTTTTTGAATGAAGCCTTTCTTTGTAGTTTCGTATTCTATTCAAATCCGGCAAAAGAACTTGTTTTTAAAATGAGGTATATTTTTTGAAAAAAAATCCTTACTAATTTTTTTAGTGAATAATTTTTATTATTGTTGGACAAATTTGTCTATACGTGAGCAAATTTTTTATGAAAAGTATAATTGTGTGTAAATTACTGTTGTTGTTGTTATTGTTTCTTATCCCACTTGGTAGTCTAGGCCAATCCCACGAGCTCATATGTACTCATGGTTGAAGGGAAATGAAGCAGCTTCTGTTGTGGAGCACCCGTAAGTAGAAGTCTGATTTGGGCTCCGTGACGCTCTAGAGTCATATGAGACCGGGACCTATGGCTTAAAGTGGATTTCGAACCATTGCAAACATCCATGGCTCACGCCAGAACTCGAACCCGAAACCTGTGGCACCAAGTGCCAGAGCGTTGGCCACTCGGCCATTCAGGCCCATTTACATTACTTCATTAGTAATGTAAATTATAGAAAGGATAGCTTAAAGATCAATAAACTCTTGGCAAACATCCAAAATAAAAGACCAGTTTCCAAAAAAGAACCTATCTTTTTCAGAGACAAACTTCTGACTTGCATTGGGCAAATGCTTTTGTAAGTATTTATGCCCAATCGCAAAGAAAGGGTGTCTATGCAAGAAAATATCAAAAATCTTTGATAAACAATGGAAGGAACTACACCATAGGAATAATGGAAACTCTGCAACACCTGGGGTGATTTTTAGCAACCCTTTTCAGGTACATGAGTTGTATTTATCACTAAAATGCTTAAAAGCGAAAAAATCTCCAGGCGAAGACCATATTCATGCTGAATTTCTTAAGAATCCTGGAGAAGTAGCAAAGAGGACTATCTTAAAAGCCTTCAACCATATATGAAAAGAGTATTAGTCCCATCTCTATGGAGAAAGGCCACCATTATCCCATCATTAAAGAAAAACAAAGACTTTAAGTTGCTCAGTATTTATAGTCCCATCTCTATGGAGAAAGGCCACCATTATCCTAGCATTAAAGAAAAACAAAGACTTTAAGTTGCTCAGTATTTACAGTCCCATCTCTATGGAGAAAGGCCACCATTATCCCAGCATTAAAGAAAAACAAAGACTTTAAGTTGCTCAGTATTTACAGTCCCATCTCTCTGGAGAAAGGCCACTATTATCCCAGCATTAAAGAAAAACAAAGACTTTAAGTTGCTCAGTATTTACAGTCCCATCTCTATGGAGAAAGGCCACCATTATCCCAGCATTAAAGAAAAACAAAAAGACTTTAAGTTGCTTCAGTATTTCAGTCCCATCTCTATGGAGAAAGACCATTATCCCAGCATTAAAGAAAAAACAAAGACTTTAAGTTGCTCAGTATTTATAGACTTATAACTATTTCCCTTACTAGCATCACGGGAAAAGCAATAGAGAGACTCATGATAAATCGATTTAATTGGTATCTTGAGAATAATAATGTATTAGCTTAATTAATTAAGAAAAAATATATATATTGGAATCACAATTCTTCGGTGTGACCTCTGAGTCAAATAAGCAGCAGTTTGGTACATAAGCTTTTTAACCTGTGAATGGAACATTACTTTTTGAAATAATTTCAGAAATGCCTATTATATATCCCCAAAATAAACTGCCTCATGTTTGAATTTGCATATATTTGAAAATATCTTCTGTAATGATGAAAAAGCATGTCCGCTCCTTAAGTAAAACGTAGTTTATGGTGACATTTAATTGACTAAGAAAAATAACACAAGTTTATTTACAATTCTTCGGTGTGACATTTGGGTGAATTGAGAAACACATTGGAACAGAAGCTTTATGACATGTGAATGGAATATTACTTTTTGAAATAATTTCAGAAAGACATATAATATTCTGCGTAATTTAATCCCAAAACAAACTACCTCACATTCGAATTTGCATGTGTTTGAAAAACCCTTTTTGTAGGGATGAAAAATCATTTTCGCTCCCTTAAATAAACGAAATTTCTTTGTGACAGTTAATTGATTAATAAAAATAATATATATTGCGTAATAATTCTTCGTTGTGACCTTTGAGTTAAGTGAGAGTCAGCTTGGTACATAATCTTTATAATCTGTGAATGGAATATTACTTTATGGAATAATTTCAGAAAGGCATATTATATATTACAAAATAAATTATCTCATATTTGAAAACTCCCTTCTGTTGTGATGAAGCATCATGTCCGCTCCTTAAACAAACACAGTTTCTGGTGACAGTTAGTAGACTAAGAAAGATATGTTTGGGTATCAAAAGTTTAAAGTTATTTATAATGATTTATCACGTTTTGAAAAATAGATGGCATAACAATAAGAGTTTTGTCCTACGTGCAATTTTTCTTGGTATCTGAATGCCTTACAACATACTGCTTTTCATTTGCCATTTTCATTCTTTTTTACGACATAAAGACGTGGTTATTTTACTTTAGATAAAAGATCTTCTAGGATACACATATATACAAATACCTTAAAACCGTGCTAAGATATAATCTCCGCCTATTATGCTAAGCATATTTGCACAGCCCCGTGGCAAACATTGCATACATCTTACCCAACAATGATCCTTTTCTTGATAGAATACCACACGCAAAAATATTCTATCCTAAAAAAATCGATACAGCCCTCGAGATACGATTTGATATACGATTCAGATTTCTTAACATTTCTTTTATTCTTTTAGAAAAGACTTAAATTACCTTTCAGGCCCATAAAATATTAACGGGTAGTTCTTCTCAACTTGCTCGCTGAAACAAATACCCCCAAAAGAAATCCCTCGTAGGGAATTTTAGTAGGGAAAATTTAAAAGTTAAGAATATTTACATTCCGAGATATACCTTGATATTTACGCATGCGCTGTTCCTTTAGTCGTGTTTAAAATTCATAGTTTGGGAACTCCATTTGGAATGCATGAGTTTTTCCCTCTTTGGAGTTGATGGTATTCTTTTTTTTTTTTTTTTTTTTTTTCTTTTAAGGAGGGACATTTGTGATTGTTCCCGTCCTAGAATAGAACTTTTTAAGAATCGAGTAAACATCCTTAGATTTCTCCAAAGGATTTACTGATTTAAGCAGCACGATAAAAGGTACTGTAAAGTAAAGTAATGGGAAGTTCTAGAAGTTTCCTCTTCTGTATACTGGTGTCCCTAAATTATTTTCAATAAAAATAAAAACGGAAATTCGTTCACGAATTTCAATGTATCAATATACAGGATCATTAAAATTAAAGTCCCATTTTCTAAATATGTAAAGAAAGTAGCACTCATCACAATGAGCTCAAATTTGAACTGTAGATACTTGAAGAAGGGGAAACGGTAAGGCTTCAAATATAAAATGACAAAGTGTGTTAAGAGATGGGTGTAAGCGACATAAAGAAAGTGAATTTCGCTGCCAGTGATATTTTGAATTGAAATGACAACGTATTTGCCATGAGTTGCACATTAAACCAACTGTAGTGTTCAATGTGCTTGATTACTTTGGTTTTTTTGACGGAAAAAAAATGACCTCCAAGTAATAATGAAATTGTTAGTGGAAAGCCCATCAACCACGGCAAGGTCATACGAATTGATAGGAAAAATCGGTGGAACTTTTTTAAATACCGTACCATTCAATCCTTCAAGTATCTTCAGTTCAAATTTGAACTCATTGTGAAGAGTGGTTATTTTTTTACACCATTTTGAAAGTGGGACTTTAATTATAATCACCCTGTATATTTCAAAAACCCTTTCTATACTGATGAAAAAGCATGTCTCCTTAAGTAAACACAGTTTCCGGTGACAGTAACTGTGACTGAGAATGAATATCAGAAGTTTAAAGATATTTATAACGATTTATCACATTTTGTAAAATAGATGACATAACAATAAGGGTTTTGTCCTATTAGCAAATTTTCTTTGCATCTAGACCAATGTTACAACATACAGATCTGCGTAAGCCTTGCCATTTTCATTCTTTTACAACATAAAAACGTGATTCTTTTACTTTAGATAAAAGATCTTCGTGGATATACATATATGCAAATACCTTAAAACCGTACTAAGATATAATCTCCGCCTATTATGCTAAGCATATTTGCACAGCCCCGTGGCAAACATTGCATACATCTCTCCCAACAATGATCCTTTTCTTGATAGAATACCACACGCAAAAATATTCTATCCTAAAATAAAAATAATCGATACAGCCCTCGAGATACGATTTGATATACGATTCAGATTTCTTAACATTTCTTTTATTCTTTTAGAAAAGACTTAAATTACCTTTCAGGCCCATAAAATATTAACGGGTATTTCTTCTCAACTTCCCCGCTGAAACAAATATCCCGAAAGAAATCCCTCGTAGGGAATTTTAGCAGGGAAAATTTAAAAGTTTAGAATATTTACATTCCGAGATATACCTTGATATTTACGCATGCGCTATTCCTTTAGTCGTGTTTAAAATTCGTAGTTTGGGAACTCCATTTGAATGCATGGGTTTTTCTCTATTCTACAGTGGATGGTGTTTTTTTTTTTTTTTTTTTTTTTTTTAAAGCAGGGATATTTGTGATTGTTCTCGTCCTAAAATAGAACCACTTAAGAATCGAGTAAACATCCTAAGATTTCTCCAAAGAATTTACTGATTTAAGCAGCGCAATAAAAAGGTACTGTAAAATAAAGTACTGTAGAGTTCAAGAAGTTTACTCTTCTGTATTCTGGTGTCCCTAAAATACTTTCAATTAAAACAAACTGAAATTCGTTTACGAATTTTAATGTATTAACATTCAGGGTGATTTTTAATTAAAATTGCTGATTGGTGATTTTAGTTCAAAATGCTGTAAAGAAGGAACCACTTGCCACAATGAACACATATTTGTACTTAAAGAAGGCGGAAACGGTACGGTATCAAAAGAAAGTTTCAAAATGTATTATTAGATGGCACTGTAAGCTGTATAAACAAAAAATGAATTCAGCTGTCAGTGATATTTTGAATCGAAATGACATTGTATCTGGCATGAGTTGTACATTAAACCAATTGCAGTGTCCAATGTACTTGATTGTTTCGGTTTTCTGACGGAAAAAATGACCTCCAAGTAATAATGAAACTGTTAGTGGAAAGCGCATCAACCACGGCAAGGTCATACAAATTGGATAGGAAAAAATTGGTGGCATTTTTTTTTAATACCGTGCCGTTTCCTCCTTCTTCAAGTGACTTCAATTCAAATTTGAACTCACTGTGAAGAGTGGTTCTTTTTTAACAGCATTTTGAATGTGGTACTTTTAATAATAATCAATTTTCAAAAATTGATACATTTTCAAATCCTGTCCATAATAAAGAAAAACATGTCAGCTCCTTTTTTCAGGTGACAGTAAATAAGAATGAATAACAAAAGTTTAAAGATATTTATAAGGATTTATCACATTTTGTAAAATAGATAACATAAAAATAAGAGTTTTGTCCTATTTGCAATTTTTCTTAGTATCTGGACCAGTGTTACAACATACAGGTCTACATAAGTCTTGCCATTTTCATTCATTTACGACATAAAGACGTTGCTCTTTTACTTTAGATAAAATATCTTCTTGGATATGCATGCATGCAAATACCTTAAAACCGTGCTAAGATATAATCTCCGCCTATTATGCTAAGCATATTTGCACAGCCCGCAGCAAACACTGCGTACATCTTTCCCAACAATGATCCTTTCCTTGATAAAATACCACACGCAAAAATATTCTATCCTAAAAATAAAAATAATCGATACAGCCCTCGAGATACGATTTGATATACGATTCAGATTTCTTAACATTTCTTTTATTCTTTTAGAAAAGACTTAAATTACCTTTCAGGCCCATAAAATATTAACGGGTATTTCTTCTCAACTTCCCCGCTGAAACAAATATCCCGAAAGAAATCCCTCGTAGGGAATTTTAGTAGGGAAAAATTTAAAAGTTTAGAATATTTACATTCCGAGATATACCTTGATATTTACGCATGCGCTATTCCTTTAGTCGTGTTTAAAATTCGTAGTTTGGGAACTCCATTTGGAATGCATGGGCTTTTTCTCTATTCTACAGTGGATGGTGTTTTTTTTTTTTTTTTTTTTAAAGCAGGGATATTTGTGATTGTTCTCGTCCTAAAATAGAACCACTTAAGAATCGAGTAAACATCCTAAGATTTCTCCAAAGAATTTACTGATTTAAGCAGCGCAATAAAAAGGTACTGTAAAATAAAGTACTGTAGAGTTCAAGAAGTTTACTCTTCTGTATTCTGGTGTCCCTAAAATACTTTCAATTAAAACAAACTGAAATTCGTTTACGAATTTTAATGTATTAACATTCAGGGTGATTTTAATTAAAATTGCTGATTGGTGATTTTAGTTCAAAATGCTGTAAAGAAGGAACCACTTGCCACAATGAACACATATTTGTACTTAAAGAAGGCGGAAACGGTACGGTATCAAAAAGAAAGTTTCAAAATGTATTATTAGATGGCACTGTAAGCTGTATAAACAAAAATGAATTCAGCTGTCAGTGATATTTTGAATCGAAATGACATTGTATCTGGCATGAGTTGTACATTAAACCAATTGCAGTGTCCAATGTACTTGATTGTTTCGGTTTTTCTGACGGAAAAAATGACCTCCAAGTAATAATGAAACTGTTAGTGGAAAGCGCATCAACCACGGCAAGGTCATACAAATTGGATAGGAAAAATTGGTGGCATTTTTTTTTAATACCGTGCCGTTTCCTCCTTCTTCAAGTGACTTCAATTCAAATTTGAACTCACTGTGAAGAGTGGTTCTTTTTTAACAGCATTTTGAATGTGGTACTTTAATAATAATCAATTTTCAAAAATTGATACATTTTCAAATCCTGTCCATAATAAAGAAAAACATGTCAGCTCCTTTTTTCAGGTGACAGTAAATAAGAATGAATAACAAAAAGTTTAAAGATATTTATAAGGATTTATCACATTTTGTAAAATAGATAACATAAAAATAAGAGTTTTGTCCTATTTGCAATTTTTCTTAGTATCTGGACCAGTGTTACAAACATACAGGTCTACATAAGTCTTGCCATTTTCATTCATTTACGACATAAAGACGTTGCTCTTTTACTTTAGATAAAATATCTTCTTGATATGCATGCATGCAAATACCTTAAAACCGTGCTAAGATATAATCTCCGCCTATTATGCTAAGCATATTTGCACAGCCCGCAGCAAACACTGCGTACATCTTTCCCAACAATGATCCTTTCCTTGATAAAATACCACACGCAAAAATATTCTATCCTAAAATAAAAAATAATCGATACAGCCCTCGAGATACGATTTGATATACGATTCAGATTTCTTAACATTTCTTTTATTCTTTTAGAAAAGACTTAAATTACCTTTCAGGCCCATAAAATATTAACGGGTATTTCTTCTCAACTTCCCCGCTGAAACAAATATCCCGAAAGAAATCCCTCGTAGGGAATTTTAGCAGGGAAAAAATTTAAAAGTTTAGAATATTTACATTCCGAGATATACCTTGATATTTACGCATGCGCTATTCCTTTAGTCGTGTTTAAAATTCGTAGTTTGGGAACTCCATTTGGAATGCATGGGCTTTTTCTATTCTACAGTGGATGGTGTTTTTTTTTTTTTTTTTTTTTTTTTTAAAGCAGGGATATTTGTGATTGTTCTCGTCCTAAAATAGAACCACTTAAGAATCGAGTAAACATCCTAAGATTTCTCCAAAGAATTTACTGATTTAAGCAGCGCAATAAAAGGTACTGTAAAATAAAGTACTGTAGAGTTCAAGAAGTTTACTCTTCTGTATTCTGGTGTCCCTAAAATACTTTCAATTAAAACAAACTGAAATTCGTTTACGAATTTTAATGTATTAACATTCAGGGTGATTTTAATTAAAATTGCTGATTGGTGATTTTAGTTCAAAATGCTGTAAAGAAGGAACCACTTGCCACAATGAACACATATTTGTACTTAAAGAAGGCGGAAACGGTACGGTATCAAAAGAAAGTTTCAAAATGTATTATTAGATGGCACTGTAAGCTGTATAAACAAAATGAATTCAGCTGTCAGTGATATTTTGATACAGCCCTCGAGATACGATTCTGATTTCTTAATATTTCTTTATTCTTATAGAAAAGACTGAAATTACCTTTCCATAAAATATTAACGGTTATTTCTTCTCAACTTCCCTGCTGAAACAAATATCCCAAAAGAAATCCCTCGTAGGGAATTTTAGTAGGGAAAATTTAAAAGTTAAGAATATTTACATTCCGAGGTATACCTTGATATTTACGCATGCGCTGCTCCTTTAGTCGTGTTTGAAATTCATGGTTTGGGAACTCCATTTGGAATGCATGAGTTTTCTCTCTCTTTGGAGTGGATTTTTTTTTTTTTAAGGAGGGATATTTGTGATTGTCCTCGTCCTAGAATAGAACCTCTTAAGAATCGAGTAAACATGCTAAGATTTCTCCAAAGGATTTACTGATTTAAGTAGCACGATAAAATGTACTTTTAGAAACCTAGAAGTTTTCCTTTTCTGTACTCTGGTGTAAAATACTTTCAATAAAAATAAAACTGAAATTTATTTACGAATTTCAATGTATTACTATATAAAAATCAAACTTCAGATTAATTGTTCAATCATGTTCACGATTATCTAAAATGATTTAAATTTATCATTCAAACTTCAGACTGTGTGTTCAGTTATGTTCAAACTTCTGTAAAAAGTGTTGACATTCAAGCTTCAGGATTAATTCAGTTCAATCATGTTCAAACTTCAATAAACATAAATAAAATTATTTTTTTTCAATATTCAAATTTATTTTTCCATCTTCTCTAAAAGGATTCAAATTAGTTTTTAAAGCTTCAGAATAATTGTTCAATCATGTTCAAGCTTCAATAATAAAATTAAATTTTATTCTTCAAGATTTAAATTAATTATTCAAGCTTCAGGTTAATTATTCAATCATGTTCAAGCTAATCTGAAAGGATATAAATGAAATATTCAAATTTCAGATTAATTGTTTAATCATGTTCAAACTTCAATAATAAATTAAAAATTTATTGTTTAAGATTCGAATTTAGTGTTTAATCGTCTCTAAAATGTTTTTAAATTAATTTAAGCTTACTATTAATTGCTCAATCATGTTAAAATTCAATAATAAAAATAAACTTGATTTTAGGATTCAAATATTGAAGTTTCATGTTAATTGCTCATTCATGTTAATGCTTCAATAAAATAATTCTAATTAATTATTAAAGCTTCATATTAATTGCACAATTCCTTTTGTTCAAGCTTCAATGAAAATAATTAAAATTATTAATTAAATTGTTTAAAATTGAATTTATTGTTCAATCTTCGCTAAAATGATTCAAATTATTTTATTTAGATTCAAATTAATTGTTCAATAATGCACAAGCTTCAATAATAAAAAATTAAATTGATTTTTAGATTCAAATTAATTATTCCAGTTTCAGATTGTTCAATCATGTTCTCAAACTTCAATAAAAATAATTTAAATTAATTATCAAGATTAAATTTATAGGTCAATCTTCACTAAAATGCTTCCAAATTAATTATTCAAACTTCAGAATAATTGTTCAATCATGATCCAGCTCAGTAATAAAATTGAATTTAATTGTATAAGATTCAATTTATTGTTCAATCTTCTGAAAAATGATTCATATTAACTCACCCAGCTTCAGATTAATTGATCAACCATGTTCGTTACGAAAATAATAATTAATATTAATTGTTTAAATTCAAATTATTGCTCAATATTCTCTAAAATGATTTAAATTAATTTTAAGATTCAGATTAATTGTTCAGTCATACTAAAACTCCTCAAATGATCCAAATTAGTTATTGAAGCTACAATTTAATTATTCAATCATGTTAAAGCTTCTATAAAATGATTCAAATTAATTATTCAAGCTTCAGATTAATTGTTCAATCATGCACGAGCTTCAATAATAAAAATTTAAAACTGATAGTTGAGATTCAAAACAATTATTCAAGCTTCAGATTAATTGTTCAGTCATGTTCAAACTTCAATAAAAATAATTTAAATTTATTGCTCAATCATGTTCAAATTTCAATAACAAAAAAAAATAATAATTAAGATTCAGATTAACTATTCAAGCTACAGAATAATTGTTCAATCATGTCAAGTTTCATTGAAAATAATTAAGATTATTTAAGATTCAAATTAACTATTCTATCATGTTCAAGCTCCACTAAAATGATTCAATTTAATTTCGCAATTTATCATCCGTTAAATCAATTTCTGATGTCTAGGTTACTTAAAAATATCGTAAATTTCAATCCATCCATGTATGTAAATTAATGTATGGCTATTTTAAGTGCACCTAAATTAATTCAGAAAGTCAATGATGTAAATTAAATACATTCCGATAAATTAAAGCAGAAAATATGCCAACCGTGTTATAT